>JARHVA010001055.1:2152500-2400000 GCA_037957365.1 Torreya grandis
TGAAATTTTATTTCTCCACTATCTTGTGTGTTAAGCATGGGATATACTGAGAGGGGGGGTGAATTAGTATATCATATATCTTGTAAAACATTCCTTTAACCAAATTCCACTTAATCAAACATTCAATATATGCAATAAAACTCAAACAATAAACATCGCACAAGATAGAGAGAGACACCAGATATAACATGGAAACCCAATGTGGGAAAAACCACAGAGAACAATCTCAAGTATATTCATGAGAACAAACCCATAGGAACACCATAACCCTTTGTTGAGTACCAACCTAGATACAATTCATGAGCACCAACCCATAGGATCTTCAAACCCCTTTGCCGAGCACCAACCCAGCAACTATTCGTGAGCACCAACCCACAAGAACACCAATCCCTTTGCCAAGCACCAACCCATAAACTATTCGTGACACCAACCCATAGGAGCACCAATCCCTTTGCCAAGCACCAACCCAAAAACAATTCATGAGCACCAACCCATAGGAGCACCAACCCCTTTGTGTATACCACACACCTATCTCTCAATGTTTCTATCTCAAAAAATGATAGATCAATACAACATCTCTTTCCTCTCTCTCGCTTTTGCTCTTCTAAGCTAGATATAACAAATACAAATCATATTCATCTCTCACAATTGCTCTTCTAAGCTAGATATTACAATATCAAATCAACCTCTATATCTCATATTATAAATGGCTTCTCAAGCCTTTATTTATAGCTTTCCAAATGAACTTTGGCCTTCCCCCTTTGTGACCCTTCAATCCTCATGGAAAATGGTGCCAATCTTGGATGAACCTTCATATTCAAGCCTTTGAAAAGTCATGTGGTGGCCCTTCATGACAAAAAACGTCCTTCCCACTTTTGTCCTTATCTTTGGTGACTTTTCATATTCCTCAAAGTGTCCCTTCATGAGAAATTGCACCCTTACTCTTTTGTCTTCACTTGGTGACTCTTGGTATTCCCCAAGATGACTCTTCATGGGAAAATGCATTCCATCCTTCTTTTTTCTTTACCCCATGGCTCTTAGACTTCTCCATGGGCCCTTATTTTGTCTCATATGCAACCAAAAATATATTCATTAATATTAAATAAATATTAGCTCATATTAGCCAAGATAAACAACATTAAATGCAATGGGGCCTTTATCACCAATAATGCTAAACCTTTGACATCAATGAAAATATTTCCAACAATCTCCCCCTTTGTCATTGATGGCAACCTCAATCTTGAAACTGCCACATCTTGTCACCTGCACATCCTATCATCTAAAAACATACATTAACTCCCCCTTACTGTATCAACTTGTACCTATTTTCTGTACCTATACCTGTACCTATTATTCTCCCCCTTTGACATCAATGGCAAAGGGTCTACCTGGAGCTAACACTTAGCTCCCCCTCACTTGATGCTAAACATCAATGGCAAGAAGCAATAGAAATTACTCCCAACTCCTCTCACTGATCTTTGAATGTGTCCTTTGATCGTGCCTTTGAGAAGATATCTTTTTCAGCTATTTTGGCAATGGTTTTATCTCTGAATCTCACTATACCACCATTGATCTTCTTTAGAGATATGAATTTACTTTTATCTCCTATTATATGCCTCAAACATCTGTTATCAATTAACCATGTCTGATCTTTACCTCTTACATGCAGAGCTATCTGAACCATCATAGAATCTTCAAGTTATTTCTTTTGCGATGAACATGTCTAAACCTTCTCTCTGATGAATGAAGCTTTGAAACTCTGATCCTTCTTGACTGACTCAAACATGCTTCTATAATACCAAGCTATGTGTCTGAAGTTGTTGCACTTGTAGCATACTATGGTCTCTTCATCAAAGCTTGATAGAGGAGCAAAAGAGTTGTGGCTTCTGCTTGACTCTACTTGACTTTTCTTCTCCTTATTTCTAAAATTTTTAGCTTTTTTTATACATTCTAATTTCTTGTGACCATATCCATTACAATAAAAACAATAGCCATAAAAATATGACCTATATGTATATCTCTGACCTGATTGCCTTTTGTAGCTTTGTTCCTTCTAGCCTTCTCTGTTTGGAATGTCCTTTGTATTCTTCACTTATCCCCTTTTTGTTTCCTCTTGTGTAAGAGCTTCAACATAGCTCTTTTTCTTTTCAAAACTGATCCCTGTCTTATTTAAATATGCTTTTTGATTTTCCAATATCTTATTCAGCATGTTAGTGCTATCTTCAAATTTTGAATCACTGACTGCCATGAATAGAATCTCTTCTTCTTTTGAATTGCTAACTCCACTATCTTCACCTAAGCTAGGATATTTAGAATATAGGCTTTTCTTCTCTAATCCCTTCTTAGATTTGCCTTTGAAATTCTTCTTGTATGTAGGCTTTTCTTCTTCATCATCATTAACCTTATCTGGGCATCTAGCTGAAAATGTCTAATCTTTCCACAATTAAAACATTTAAAAGGTAATTTTCCTTGATATTTACCTATTCCTCTTTTTATCTTGTGAATGAAAAGTGCTCTATTGTCATCTTCATCATCACTGGAACTATCACTTGATTTTTGAATCTTAGCTTTCTCTTTCTTTGATGTCTTAAAAGCCACTTCTCTCTTTGAGGGTATATCTTGTTCTGTCCGCATCTCATATGCCATGAGAATACCATGAAGCTCATCTATCTTTAGCTTGGATAAATTCTTCATCTCCTCAATTACCAAAACCTTTGCATCATATCTCATTGGTAGAGATCTCAAAACCTTTTGCACCACCATTGACTCATCCAATGTTTCTCCAAGACCTTGAATCTGATTTATGACTTGATCAACCCGCAAAAGATAACTTGCTATATCTTCTTCTTCTTCCATCTTCAAACTTTCAAACTACCTTCTAAAAGTCTTCAACTTAGCTTGTTGAACCTTTCCATCACTTTAGTAAATATTCCCAAGTTTTACCCAAGTTTTATGAGCAGATTTACATTGCATAACTTTAACAAATTTAGATTCACATAAACCACATAAAATAGCATTTAAATCCTTAGAATTACATTCACTTGTCTTCTTTTCTACTAGAGTAATTACAAATGTATGTGGCTCTTCATATTCCTCCACCACTGATTTCCATATGTCGAATCCAAGGGCCATCAAATAAACCTTCATTCTCATGCTCCAAAAATCATAATTCATCCCATCAAACAAAGGTGCCTTATTTGTAGAAAATCCTTCTTGTGACTCAGCCATCATGCTTTCCCGATCTACCTTCAAGCTGTAAAACTTTTCAAAAAGGAACCTGCTCTGATACCAATTTTTAAGGACAAGATATATTGAGAGGGGGGGGTGAATCAGTATATCATATATCATATAAAAATTTCCTTTAACCACATTCCAATTAATCAAGCATTCAAGATATGTAATAAAACTCAAACAATAAACATCACATAAGATAGAGAGAGACACCAGATATAACATGGAAACCCAAAGTGAGAAAAACCATGGAGAACAATATCAAGTATATTCATGAGAACAAACCCATAGGAGCACCATACCCCTTTTTCGAGTACCAACCTAGCTATATTTCTTGAGCACCAACCCATAGGAGCTTCAACACCCCCTTTTCTGAGCACCAACCCAGCAACTATTCATGAGCACCAACCCACAGGAGCACCAACCCCTTTGCCGAGCACCAACCCAACAATTATTCATGAGCACCAACCCACAGGATCACCAACCACTTTGTTTATACCACACACCTATCTCTCAATGTTGCTATCTCAACAAATGATAGATCAATACAACATCTCTTTCCTCTCTCTCACTTTTGCTCTTCTAAACTAGATATAACAAATACAAATCATATTCATCTCTCACAATTGCTCTTCTAAGCTAGATATTACAATATCAAATCAACCTCTATCTCTCATATTATAAATGGCTTCTCAAGTCTTTATTTATATCTTTCCAAATGACCTTTGGCCTTCCCCCTTTGTGACCCTTCAATCCTCATGGAAAATGGTGCCAATCTTGGATGACCCTTCATATTCAAGCCTCTGAAAATTCATGTGGTGACCCTTCATGACCAAAAACGTCCTTCCCACTTTTGTCCTTATATTTGGTGGCTTTTCGTATTCCTCAAAGTGTCTCTTCATGAGAAATTGTGCCCTTACTCTTTTGTCTTCACTTGGTGACTCTTGGTATTCCCCAAGATGACTCTTCATGGGAAAATGTGTTCCATCCTTCTTTTGTCTTTACCCCATGGCTCTTTGACTTCTCCATGGGCCCTTATTTTGTCTCATATGAAACCAAAAATATATTCATTAATATTAAATAAATATTAACTCACATTAACCAAGATAAACAACATTAAATGCAATGGGGACTTTATCACTAATAATGCTAAACCTTTGACATCAATGACAATATTTCCAACATTGTGGAATTTCATATAGCCAAATAGTGTGTTAGAATTCCAAGTGAATAGAATGATAGAATGTGGGGAAATCATACTACTCTGTATAGAAAATAATCAACATGCACTTGAATTCTTATTTGTTAAATTAAGAACCAATCTTAAAGTGTCATGTGTCTCTTGTTAGATTTATTATAAGAGTCAGATCCTAGACCTATCATAATTGTCAAAACCTATAACTAATTAATATGTACCATGTGGCCATGTCAATACTAGTGTCGATATCTCAAGGAATCAGACATCAAGGTTGTCATATCCCTAACCAGTTAGTAAGTAACACATTACCTAATGGTAGAGTGGCCAATCTCCTAGTCTTATCAATGATTTTAGAACCTAAGAAAACTCAACCTAGTTAGAGTAGGCCACATGAACTATTATACAAATAGTTAGGCCCGTAAATGCCCTAGGAAGTTTAGAGTGAATTACAAGAGGAGTTTGAGGGGACAATTAGAGGATGCCAAGTTTTAGGTACATGGTAGGATGAAGGAAATATTATCTATGGAGCCAAAGAGTCATGATCTTAAAGTTGATGGCCTATCTAACCATCAAAATAGTTAGAATCTAGGGTTCGACTATGCATTTAAATTGATTCAAAAAAATAATTATAGAATGGTCTTGAATGGCAGTGTTTGAGAAATTGACACAATAATGAATGGGGTGGAATTAAAGGGCATGGAATTTGCACTAGGATCAATCACTTAGGACATAAGAAAAATATTTGTCTTCACAAGGTGTGATATCTCAACATAAAGGCATGGGCCTAATTAAAATTTGCCAAAATATCAATAGAATTTCTAAATCATCATTGAATATTTGTAACCATCCCATTAGTGGGCTGAGATGGAATTTGAAGCCATAAGCTTCATAAATTATTTATTTAAAGAGGCTGAAATGCCATTATTAAGTGTGAAGATTTTTGGGTCAAAGCTTTACAAGAATTATTCCATGATTTCACCTACCTTTCTTTATCTTTACTTTGCTCAAAATAGCTCCCAAGGGTTAGTTAACACTTTAGGCATCAAAATGCTAATGAAATAGGTCTAGATTGCACCAACATTTCCCTTTCCTTTGGCCTTAGTTATCTACCAAGAGATATTGACTATAATGGAATGCTTTCAAGATGTTGAACACAAATTTTATTATAATTTGTTCATTTAATGTCTCTAGTACTTTGATTTAATACATTAATTGGATTTAAAATTATTAGTATGTTTTTTTCATATGATTATCCCAATTAATATGTAAAATAGTTATTTTAATTGGTTTATTGGATTTCTTCATACTTTACTTCAAATGTTTCCTAGTCATTATGGGCAACAACTACATATTATTAGATAGACTATATTTAGAATAAGTCTAATAGATTAATGGATTTCATATTTATCCTTAGAATCTTTCCCAGTGAGTGGTCAATGTTTGAGAAATAGATAGACCATACACACAATGGTATAATTATGGTCAGGCATGCTTCCTTTCCTTAGAATCAAAGGGCTCATTTAGATCAAAGGAAAAATCCCCCTTATTTTTTGCCTTACACTATCTCACTCTTTTGTGTTTTTTATGAAGTTCTACCATAGTCTAGGGTGTGAAGTGAATTATAGTGAATAATCACTTAATGGTTTTATCATTTGAATCAGATAAACAACAAAAATTAGATAAAATAATTAACAAGTAAGTAAGAAAGTGAAAATAAATTCTCATATCATTAAACCTCTAGTGGTAGTGGTTATTGCTCTTAGATTATAATGGGGTTAAATTTCTTGGTCCTTGGATTGAAATAGCATCAGTCCTAAAATTAACAAGGGGACATTTTTTCCCATGTACATGTTACCTCCCCTTAGACCTCTCAAATGCTCATTTATCTAGGGGTCATCTGGAGTGATTAACATAAAATAATGCTATAAGGAGGATGATATTGTTAGAGCATGAATGTGCCTCACTGATTTAAATAACTTCCCCCTCTTTCATGTTTTTTCTATTGTTTTCTTAATGTAATCAACATTAAATGGTGCTAGAAGGAGGGCCTCTTGCTTTTTAGTTATTTTGTTTTGATTTTTGTTTGTTTGAAAAGAACCTTTACCCCACTGCAAGGATCATAACGTCCATATTTAATTTATTACCCTTGTTATTTCACTTGTTGAAACATAGAAGGAACATAACCAAGAAGGATGATCTTGTTGAATATAGTATTAAAACTTGTTTAAGATTATCCTTAATCCCCCAAATTATATGGATATCATCATGTCTTAGCTTGGTGAGTCAACCATAAACATCCTAGGAATTAAATATGACCTCTAAGGTCATCCTTATGTGTTTCTTCCTAGATTTCAAAGTGAGAAGATAAGAACTATTGAAGAGCATCTGATTACCTATAAGTATCCTATGCATGTTTTGAATATCAAATTTGAATATGTTTCTTGAAGGTTATTTCCTTTTACTTTGGAGAAAGAAGCATATGGCTAATTTCTATGTTTCAATCCCAATTCTATTAACAACTAAAATGACTTTGAAAATATTTTCTTGTTCTAATTTGGTATAGGGATTGACACTCATGCTTTATTTCATGATTTTTTAATGATTAAGAAAGAATCTTTTGAGTTAATTAGATATTTTAATTTTTAGGTTTCAAAAGAGTCTTAATAGAGTTCCTGTCAATCTTAGACCTCCTGAGGTAACTATTTTAGATATTTATTTACATGCTTTGGATCCTTTAATTTGAAAATATATGAGAAGGTTTGTAATAGATAATTAGACCATATATTTAATAAAAAACATCTAGGTAGAAGATTAGTTCTCTTACACCCACCCAAGACAAATAGAGGAGTTGTTCACTTTCCAAAGTGTTACAACATCCAAACTAAAAACTGATCCTCCTACCATAGTTTAAATTTAAAAAAATTAGTTTCAACCAGTGGGTCATTACAATTTTTTCATTAAATATGATTTGCTTGTGAACAAGATGACAACTCTGATGATGATGAAATCATTCATATGTCATAATTGGAAGATCCCACCCAACCTATCCAAGTGGAGGAGAAAGAAAATGTTCAATCGGTAGATGATCCATGTTCTAAAGAGTTGGTATGCCTTGAACCCTTTTCTCAAATGATCATAGCCATTGATCCTCAAGTAAATGAATCTCTCATTTATATTTGGAAGGATTTTGAGGTAAATGCTTTTAATGTTTATCTTTAATCTAATTTTGGGTCCAGGAAACATGATTATTTGGAATATATGCTTACTATTTGCCTTAGCTTCATAGGAAATAAACTCAAGGAATTTTTCAACAAGTATAAAGACCTCATGTATTCTTAAGGACACTCACTAGAATAACCTTTTTATTTCTAACAAGTGGAATTTGTGTTATACTAGGTTTCCAAACCCACCCTACTATCTCTATTGGGCTTGTTTTCTTTTATTTTAGTGTACATATTTTTTTTGTCTTTTCTTGCTTCAGTTGGGTCCGGCTTTCTACATTTTATTTTCTTATTTTAGTTTCCTTATTTTCTATAGTAGATCTTCATTTGTACATATGTTTGTGTTATTATTTTCATGTTTTGGTTTTGTTTCAACATTTTGGTCATGTTCTTTCCTATATCCCTTTGTAAAAATAACCTTTATCTAAAAATAAAAGTCGTTAAGCAGAGGGAAGATCCATACGAATTTCCTTTCCTTGTTTTTGTGGGATAAGGAACCTCAAATGGTGGATGTAAAATTATAATTTGTTTAAACCTTTAAAGTTAGAAAGTGCAAGATCACATTTAAATAATGGCATAGGTTTATTCAAGTTTCTTTTGTTCATCTTTTGAATTTTAGAGGCCTATGATTCTAAACAAATCATGTGGATATTAGAAATATTTATTTTCATGTATAAATCTATTAATTACATTTAATTTAATTTATTAATCAAAGAAGAAGCACTGAAATAATTTAGGCTTGTCTTAGTAATCTAGATTTTCTGAGTCTATCACTATACCCATAGCTTGGTACCCAACCCTCAATGGATAAAACTATGAAATCTCTTATTAAGAAGGAAAATTTTGAAGGAAATAAAATAAAAATTAAAAACTAAAGTCTTAATCAAAAGGATGATTTAGGTAATCTCCACTATAGGATTTCCATCCTGACTAGTAGTGGAGTAAGGCCTCGAGTAGGACCAAAGGTATATTTCTTAGGGTTATAGATTCATAGATGGTAGTAAAGTAATTCCCATGCCATTCCTCCCCAAGCCAAATAACCCAAATAATTCCACTCTCAAATTTTCTAATGTCTTAGGAAGTTGAGTTATTCATGTGAATTCAAAAGTTATAAAATAATTAATCACTTTACACACACTAGTGGTATTAGACTAAATTAAATCTTAATATGTCACATGTTGACCATATACTTCATTGATATCATCTTTATAATTTTTTCTAAAGGTATTATTTGTATTTTATGTTTATGATCAGGTAAGAAGGTTTGTAGTCTAACTTTTTAAAGTGTTTTCACTAGAGATTTGCATTCTAGATTCTGAATGCTTTATAGAATTATCCCCACAAACATCACCATTTATTGGGTCCAACATGCTTCATCCTTAATTACTTAGATAGGGACCTTTTTTTCTAGTTTCCTCTCTATTTTTACAAGTTTTTGGGCATAGAGTTCTATTTCTGAACACTCATTAATCTAACCAAGTTTGAATAATCATGTATTCATTACATGCACTTGGTCTAAATTCCCATCTAAGATCACTTTTTTAAAATGTTTTAGTTTGCTGAAGTCTAATAAGTCTTATTCTAAGTCATATTTTGGGAAATGTATCAAATTCCTCCCCTTTAGACCAATTCACCTTGGACTCATGCAAATTACTTGATTATCTCAGAGTTTTTATTGTCTCTTTTTGTGATAAATTTGACCCATATTTATGTTTCATTTTGATATTAATGACTAATTATATAAGTTATTTATATGGTACCACTTATTAGACTTAGTAAATTTCATAAAAAATCAACAAAATTTACTTTACATTTGACAAAGTTTGGATTTTATTCTATTGTAAATGTATTTTTCCTTCACAAATTTTCTACACCCTTTTGTCTCATTTCAAAAGAACTTATCCATTTAAATATAAATAACCTAGCCATTAGATTTTAAAGAGTTGAATTTACTAATTGGGCCTTTTATCCTTTGTATACATGTTATTTATATTGGCCCTATAGCATTTATTATTCCACATGATAAGCTTTCATGACTCTTGGTGAACCTTGTTCAAAAGGCTTTTAACACTTAGTTAATTCTTTGGCTTTCTCCTAACACTTTTATCATTCCATGTGGTGGCATATCATGGCTCCCAATGGATCAAGCCTATTTGAAAGGACTTTTAAAATACTTGGTAAATTTATTCAAAGTTACTTGGGTGAATCCTACATCAACATAAATCTAAGCTTTAGGTAAGTGGGGTACATTCCAAGTGGTAAGATCCCAAAGACCTGGTGCCTTAGAGTAGACTATATAAGTTTTATGCCTTTGATCTAGTGAGTGATTGAGATGATTACATGTGGAATCATTATAGAGATATTATATCCTAGATAAATTTGTGAAAAAGGTAATGACATCAACCAAGCTCCAAACCAATGGAATGATAGGATGCTTCCATGTGTCATAATCCTAATGACCTAACACCTTAAACCATTTGTACAAGTTCAGAATCCTTTGAGAAAGTGGTTAATTAATATTTTTCTATATGGAATCATCTTATTGACCCATTATCCTAGATACATCCATAAAAATGAAATGACATCAACAAGCCCTATGCAAGTAGGTGAGTGAGATGATGCCATATGGCAAAATCTTACTTTTTTGATATTTTACAACATTCTGTTTAGACAAAAAGTGTGTTATAACTTTAGGTGAGTCGTATGATGTCACATGATGAAATCACACTACTCCATATAGATAAAAATAAACATGAACTTGAAGCCTCAACTATCAAACTCAAAACTAATCTAAAAGTACCACATGTTTCATGTTAGAACTATCAGATGAGTTAGTTCCTATACCTATTATAATTTTAAAAACTTGGAACCAATCAACATATGTCATGTGGACATGTCAATCCTAGTTTTAGGATCCTATGGAATTCGAAATTAGGTTTGTAATAGCCTTAACCAATTAGGAAGCATCACATTTCTTGATTGTAGAGAGGCTAGTCTCTTGGTCTTGTCAGTGATGTCAGAACCCAAGAGAGCTCAACCTAGCTAGAGCATGCCATGTGGCCCATTGTCAAAATGGTCAAGCCCCTAAATTACCTAAGAAGCTTATATTGAAATACAAGTGGAGTTGGAGATGCCAATTAAAGTATGTTAAGGCTAGGGACACAACAAGATGAAGGACACATTAGATGTGGGGTTAACAAGGCATGAGCTTAAAGTTGATGACCCATCTAACGATAAAAATAGTCATAATTTGGGATTCAACTATTCATTCATGGTAATTTCAAAATCAATTATGAAGTTATATTTAATGGTAGAGTGGTTGATAAAGTGACATAAATCATGAATGGGGTGGAATTTAAGGGCATGGCATGTGCATTAGGATCAAGTACTAAGCAATAAGACAAATATTTGTCTTCATGAGGCATAGGCCCAATTCAAATCTACCAAAATATCAATGGAATTTCAAAGTAATAATTGAATATTTGTAACCACCTTGTTAGTGGGCTGAGTAGGAAGTCGAAGACATGAGCTTCACCAATTGTCTTTTTAAAAATGTTGAAATTCCATTGTTAAGTCTAGAGACTTTTAGATCGAAGCTCTATAGGAATTATGTGAGGATTGCACTTACCTTTCCTTATTTGTAATTTTATTAGTATATATGTGAGGGGTTGGTTAACACTTTAGGTATTAAAATGCTAATGATATTGACTATAACAAAATATTTTTAGGATGTTTAACACATTTATTTTTTTTTTCATTTAATGTCTCTAGTCCTTTAAATTAGCTAGTTAATTGGTGCTCAAATTTTTAGTATGATTTTTTTAGATGATTATCCCAATTAAGATGTGCAATAACTATTTTAACTAGTTTATTAAATTTGTTCATGTTTTACTTCAGTCTTTTCCTAGTCATTTTGGGAAATAGCTATAGATTGTTACGCAAACTAACTTTAGAACAAGTATAATAAATTAAAGGATTTTATATTTTTCCTTAGAAGATTTCCCATTGAGTGCCCAACATTTGAGAAATATCTAGACCAAACATATAGTGGTATAAATGTGGTCAAGCATGCTTCCTTTCCTGAACATCAAGGGGATCATTTAGATCAAAGGCAAAAAAAATTCCTTACCCTCTCTCTCTTTTGTGTTTTTTTAATGATGTTATGCCTTAGTCTAGGGTGTGAAGTGAATTTCAGTGAAGAATGTAATTTCCCCAAATGGGATATTATGAAATTTACTAAAATTTACTCACAAATAATTCATATAATTAAAATATTCAATAACACATACAATATTGAGTACTAAAAACTAAACTATATTATTATTTCAATGTTAAAAACTACATATCACAATTAAAAAGCTGGTATATAGACACACTTACCTATATTGTAAAAATATACACACACTAAAACTTCAATTATGAAATACATCAAACATACTATAACTACATATTTTGAAGCTCTATTGCAACCTCTAAATGAGATCACCCTAAATAACTAAAGGGTTTACATCCTCTATTTCTATAACCAATGGGTTTTTGTCCACTAATAACAAAGCACCCAATATATTTAATCCTTGAATCCTATAGTTAAATCATAAGTACATCAAGCATATAGATAAATTAATTATAATGACAAAAAATGGTTTATAAAGGGAAGAGTATGCTAATATATCATTTTACAAAGGAGAGGGAGAAAGAGAGGGATAGTGAAGTGAGAGAAATGGGGTGTCATATTCCTCATGGAGGGATAAAATGACAATAGTGATAATGTTTTCACCATGTGCAAGAGTCAAAATCAATCTTAATTTTTGACAATAACATCTCTTTCTCTCATGATTTCATAATGATGTATCTCTCACGCATGTGAAGAGGAATCAATGATGGGAACTTTTCATCATTCACCCATGTTCCCACATGCATCTAAGAGTGTCCCAAATAACATTTTACTTCTCCCCACACTCCACATCATGAATCCACCTATAATTGTGCCAGACTTCTCCTTTTGATTTTTCTACCAAGAAACAACATCTTGAGATCAATAAAGCAATTAGATTTGTCTCTTAAGTAAAGTGGTACCCCTCACTCCATGAACATGCCATTGAACCCATGTGATATGATCTATGGGCAATAACATATCATCCATAATCCACTTCCTCTATTACATCATCACTTGCATCACCTACCACCTCACTATGAATAATGACAAGTGAATAATAACTTTGGAAATAGTGTTAGAGAAATATTGGAATTAGCCAAGTTTCCCATAACATAAAATTTATTAAAAGAGGCATGAAATAGTAATAACTTAATGTTTTTATTATTCAAATTAGATAAACAAAAAAACTCAAACAAAATAATTTAAAAACAAGTGAGTAAGTCAACATTAATGCTCATTTCATTGAACCTTTGGTGGTAGTGGTTGCTAATCTTAGAGTAAAATGGGTTAAATTTCTTGGCCCTTGGATTGAACCAACATCAATCCTAAAATTAATAAGTGTACATTTCATTACATGTACATTTTGCCTCCCCATGTACCTCTCAAAATGATCATTTATTGAGGGGGTCATTCGGAGCAATCAACAGAATGGCTAAGGAAGCCTTATTACATGATGACAATGAATACCTTATTACATGATGGAATTTAATGCCTTATTACATTGGTACATAGATCTAGTACCTAATAAAGTGCTCATAATGGGTCATATTTAAGCAAAAATGAATTCTTTTACAAGTTTTTTGGAGGACATAGTAACAATAGACGGGTATAGTTCACTTATCATCCTTCCTTATTTTTGCACTTAGTGAAATAATCTCAACCAATTTTCATGTGGTCCCTTATTTTAGGCATGGGTTGTGGGTTATAGAGTCTTTGAAACTTACTCCAATTTGTTTTAAGAGTAATGGTGTAAGGGGGTCTACTTTTGGGTAGAAGGGGAGTGTTACATTATTTCAATTCTCATCCTATCATATCATTTCAACATCCTATAAGGTAAGTGACTTATGGTCCTAGTGTGATGTGTGTAGGTTTAAATAAAATTTTAGAGTATATTTTTTTGCATCATCATCAAGTAGCCTTGTCATTCCCATGGATAGGTTATATTTTTATATCATAGGCACACAATAAGGGATTATGGGAGGGATCAATTGGTGTAACATGCATAGTCTCAAGATCAGTGGAAAATGGGATCACCACATGCTCACTCCATTATCAATGCTTACGCACTACTATTTAAAATTAACCTCCACATTATTTGCATATAAATAAGGTCTCCTAAGTAATGTATGATAATTATCTTCCTCTACTAGTTATATCAATTTAAATATAACACTAAACCTAACATCTTAAATCTTGATGTTAGAATTGATTAATACACTAATGGGTTGTACCTTGGTCTTATCAGTCATAGTCAATATTTTAGGTGATTGTTATAGTAGGGACTCCCCATAGTTCACTATGCATCTACTATGAGAACATTGACTTAAAATCTTGTGTCTAATAGGATGTTATATACTAACCATCCATTGATTTCTATATCAATTAGCATCTCCTACTCTCACCTTATACTCTCTACAACATCATCTTATTCGTGCTCATTGATAGTAAATTAATTTTTTAGAATGGGAACCGTGTACACATGCCATAGAAGCATAATTAATTCATTGATTTTTTTGTCTTTATATTATCAATCCTAAATTCTACATCAAGCTTCCCCCTCTCACTCCTAGTCAAGCTAAAGTTATATCTATAGCTTCTGAATAACACTTAACATGTGACTCAACACTCTAATTTGGGGGATCCAAATATTACTCTAAGATATGTAGGTGTTGAGTTTGTAAGTGTAGCTCATCATCCCAATGGTGTTTTTCAATTTATTTTTTTCATGTTGGGTGATGGGTTATTGGATTGGGCCAAGGCCTAGACCCTATGCCCATTATTATTTTATTTTCATCACCTTCATGGTGGTGACTTGTACATAAAATGAATCATTATA
Source organism: Torreya grandis (assembly GCA_037957365.1). Lineage (NCBI taxonomy): Eukaryota > Viridiplantae > Streptophyta > Pinopsida > Cupressales > Taxaceae > Torreya > Torreya grandis. The sequence continues at coordinate 2,167,143 of JARHVA010001055.1, forward strand.
GTACCTTTTTTGGCCTTATATTTAACATTATCCTTACATATAAATCTAGGTAATCCTCAATTAGGTGTGTATCGTGACAATAGTTACACATGGGATGTTGGGTAAGTCTTGTTAAATTTGGTCTAATAAATCAAACTTGTAGTAGTAGTGTAGCAAAAATATACCTTCACTTAAACTTCCTATAGGGTTCGTTGTATCATACTACTATGTAGGATAGCCATATCCCAAAGTATCTATCCCATACCTCAAGGTTCCTATAGTAGACTATTATGAACTTTTCTCTCAAGTCTTATGGAAATAATCTATCACCTAATGATTATCAATATTGTGGGCAAAGGCATCATATACCTTGAAATACAAAGAATCCTTAATTTTGGTTATGTGTTGTAAAAAGGGGCATGATTACATCTCATTATCCATGTGATAGAATTCATAAGAGATATTTAGAGAACAAATTCTCTTTTTAGGGTAAATATTTTGATTATAACATTCTTATTTATAATCAATGCACTATAAACTAGGGTGCATACCTTGTTCTTGTTTGACCAATTTTTTGTATTGTTACCTCCATGATGGCTACTTGTAATATTAATCATGTGTTATATTTTGACCTTATGAATCAATCAATTTCTACATGAAATGTGGCATTCAACACCTTTAATATCTCAAGAAATGTTAGCATTGTGAGAGTGCACTAAATTACGAAACAACCCTCCTACAAACCAAAGATCATGTTATACTAGGAGTAACACATAGGGAAACTTATAAATTAGGTTTTTAAACCTAAAATCATAGTATTTAACACTTTTCCCTTGCTCCTGATTGATATCCTTTATTATAATGATGATCTCCTACTTAAATTCAAGGATATCAAACTCTCTTAATAATTCATCCTTCAATTACCCTAAATCCATGATGGTCTACATGGGGTATAGCTTCATGTAACCCTTGTGTGCCCATTCCATTAAAGTGGTATCAAACTTGGTTACTTTATATTTAGTAATGTAATACCCATATCTCATTATATAATTTCACACTTGTGAACACAATCCCTATCACTCTCATTGAATCAATACTTTAGAAGATTTAATGCCATCTTATACAAGATCTAGGTTATGGGTACAGTTAATTCCTATGGAGTTACCATCCTAGGTGTGATCCTAGATTGTGATCTTAGATTATGACTTATCCATGTCTATTGGGTAGCACCCATAATTTATATTAGGTTCTATTCAACATGTCCTCTAGCTAGTTAGGATGTATGAGTTATATTTCATAATCCTTAAATTCCTTCTATTCATTTGTAGGGTATAAATTTGGTCTAAGGATCCTTAGTTTTATCTAAAGGTGGAATACCTTAGTGTATGGCAATAATCTTATCCCTTGGTCATATATCATCCCTTACCAAAGAGAGGTGTGATTTTTTTTCCAAAAGGTTATCTCCCTATCCTTGTACAACAAACTTTGTAATGTCACTTACCTTGGTGGTGTCTTGATACTCATTATCTAACTCTCAGTCTAGATGAGCTTAGACATCCTAGTCTAAGGACTCAAGTGATCCATCAATATCCTTTACATATTGATCTCTTCCTATAAATCCCATATCTTCTCTTTTTATATCTCTCTTATGCTCTGATAGTCATCTCTTCATCATTGGAGCATAATTGTATAGTGCAAGAGTCATCCTCATGCCCTTTTCAAACACTATGGGTCTTTGCATCATTTCTAAATTTAGGATGTCTCCTCTCCCTAGGATCCATTTTGACCATTAATTTTTGGTGATTTTTTTCATATCAACACCTTATAAGTCATGAATACTTTGGCCTTACATTTTGAGGTACATTATACTATCTTTAATTCATACTTACACCAAAGTTTCCTCTCAACTCAACCATGTGAGGAGGATCAACTAAATATCCAAACACTCTTCAAAGACACCTAATTCTTATCAATGTATAAAAATGTAACTTATCCTAGTAATATAACCAAAATTTTGGTGGTGTATTTAACTAGGTCAAAGCCATAGTTATTGAATTTCCATTTTTATCTCCCTATACCAAAATATCATGCAAGGAATGATTCATGTGTGCTCACCTAAGACATCAATAGGAAGGATATGGGATAGGTTAGATGTAGATGAATACAATGGTGGTTTTCTTAGTACAAAAGGAGGTTTCTAATTATGCTTGAGTATAACCTTTCAAGGTTAATGATGGCCTTGATGGGGAAGGGTCTCAAGGGAAGAGGGTTGCATTATTTATTAATGTTAAATAGTACTAGAATAAACCTAACCAAAAAAATTTAGATAGTAGACATGAATCCATAATAAATAGTTTTATTAATCAATATCAACCATTATAGTAGGTGTTTTAGCCTATATAGCCTATTATTTATAATATGTAGATCTCAAGCCACAAACCTAGATTCTCTAACCCTAAGTTGGTTCATGTTCATCCACCCTCCTATATTTTTGACTTTTCCTTAGTTTTATTCTTATCTAATCACCTTATCTAGGCTAGTGGATTACCTTTTTATTTTCCACTTGTTATGTCCTCTTTTCTCTTATGATTTATCCAATAACCATCTATTTCTCTAGCTATTTTCCCCCTCAATGTTCTCTCTCTCTTCTTCATCTGGTTATCTTTCGATCTACATTTTTTTCCTTTTTCTCACCAAGAATTACCAACATTTAAATTTATTGCCTAATACCATATTTGAAATTCCAACTTAGGTTGAGGACAACTACCATGTCATCCACCATTATACCATGATAACTCTATGTCAGGATCTATAGCCATCCAATCCACTTATCAGTTTCCCCCATAATTTTGTATGTGGTTCCTACATCCACATGGATAATTTTTCATGAGTCCTACTAATTTTTTATGTAACACACACTGACATGGTTCTGACAGTTGGCATCTACTTTTTTGGTAATTTTGTCTAAGGTGGACATGTAAGTTATGTGGTTTGGATTGCACCCACCTCTTGACTAGTGGTTGTAAACTCACTTGAAGTGTTAAAACATAGTTTTTTGGTACATAGAATATTTTAGGGGTTAAAAATAGGGATAATAAATGAGTTTATGGATAAACTAGAATAAGTGACCACAAAGATGGATACTTTCTATAATTTGATCAATAATAAAACCCCATCAAATGATATCATCAACTTGGTATAAGATAGAATTTTTTTGGAACAAAAATCATAGAGGGTAAATGGATATCTTATATATTGGAAATATGTCAAGGCTAAATTTATTTCCATGTATCAACAATTTTTTAATCCATATATGATTTCATAAGATTGCATGATTCTCCATTTTGGTTATCTCTAGGATGAGACAAAAGTTATTTAAATCATGATGTTTTCAAATTATAAATTGAAATATATATCATAAAGTTTAAACCATAGATACTTATGGTCATACCATGGCATTAGATACCTATAGACTTTTTGCATGGAATTAATTATACTTTGTGAGATTTGATAAGAAATAAATAGAAATGTATAAGCATGAGGAAATGACATACTTATTGATATTTTACATTGTATTAAGTATTAATAATTAATCATAGAGAAATAATTCCAAATTAATAGTATATTTTGATATATGTATGTGTATTCAATACTTATGAATTAATACATAATGAATTCTACATCATTATCTATTTTACACATTATTGGTGTTCTATTTTTTATTAGATTAGGTAAACAAATGGGTTAAGGGGCCAATTCCCATTACAAAAAAAAACTAAAAGATAGAAAAACAAAACAAATAGAACCAAGAAGCTAATAGATGCACAATACTCGACCAACCAATAATTACCTGCTACAACATATAAACTTGCACCAAAATTCTACCAAAAAGACAATAAAAAATAGACCCTCAAAGATTAAGAACCTGAGTCCTCTAACTCTAAATAAATTACCAACTTATTAGTTCCATAATTTTCTTTATTATTTTCCTTTCCCCTAAACCTATTTTAAAGGCCCTATAGATAATCCATTATATCCTTATTTCTTTTAATTCTCCTAGCTCTTACTTCCTCCTTTACCTATCTAGTCTTCTTCCTTTTCACCTCTCCCTCCCCACTTTGAATGTTGTTGATCTTTTTAAAGGGTGGGGTTGAGATAAACACCCCCATATTTTCATTTCCATCTCTTTGATTAACACCCTTCCCCAAAAAATATTCATTTTGATACAAAAACAATTTTAACTTGTCTACTTATTCCAAAATCTTAGAACTCAAAAGCCTCTAGACAAATTTTGTATGGATATTTTGTAGACTTGGTTCAACTTCAACAGTCAAAATGTATAGTCCCATTATAGTAATGGGGTCAACATGAACATGGTTTCCTTTCTAACTACCCTTATGGGATAAATCACTAGATTCATTATCTCCCCCTAAACCCATAGGCTTCATTCCCTCACCATTCCTCAAAAAATATTCACTATTCCTTACATAATCCCCCTGGTCACTTTGAATATGAATTGCCTTCAAAATATATTTACTCCAAAGGGGATCCCCCATTTTAACAATAAAAATAATAAGACCCTAGTGAATAAGGTTAATAGAAGGATTGTTCTTGAAATTGTTTACAGATACCTATAGAGACTTTAGTAAAAAAAAAGGGAATGCTTATAGCATTCCCTCTATAATGGTTAAGAAAAATAAAATGGTGGGATAAAATAGTTGTGTGCTTACCCTCTAGGTTTATGTATTTCATAACCTATAAACACACTTTTGGCCATGTTCTAGGCAAACCAACATGGAGGAAACCCTTTTGACTATATGTCTTCAATTTTTCTTCTCAGTATTATTATTGGTGTTTTATTAGTTATGGTTAACTTAGGAAATATGTTAGATTAAAGAAACATGTATAATTCTCTTGAAATATTAGTATCATTTGAAACATCAAAAAATTAATTCAAAACATATTATATATTTTATTTCAATACACATACTCAAGTTATATTATCCTTTGTGTGCACCCCTCTTTGATATTATGTTGAAATTCTTATATTGTGTCTCTTCCACAAACCCTAGTTGTGTTTTTTACCATAATATGCCCTTTAAATGGATTAGTATTTTGGGTTGGACTAGTACCAACCACTATCCACTAAATGTTTGAGTATTTCCTACCTTATAATACTCTAAAGAGGGTTAAAATTTTAGTTAGTTCTCCCACTTATGTGTGTTTGCAACATCTTGAACAATCTAGAATGCAATGCTATTTTTTTGTTTTTAATACTTGGTACTATATAATTTTGACCTCATAGATTCATATTTTTCTATATGAATTGCTCTAATATTACTCCTTGAAGATTTTAAATATGTGTATTCCTTTTTAAAATGTTCCAAGAGAGTTCTAGTTATTTTACAAATAATTTTAAAGTCTTCCAAGTGAATAATAACCTCAACAATGATATATATATATATATATCTTCTTTATTTTTTTAATGGCAAACCCATGAAATGTGTCTATGCTAACCTAATTGAGGGGTTCCCATCTAAAAATATATGTTGAGAGATTTTAGACACTTATAGTAGAGGGAGACACCTATAATAACTAACACTATCTATTTATATTGGTATTGTCCTAGAAATGTAAAATAGGGATGTGGAGTATGGGGATGATCTATCTAGGATTCTAGAAAGCTACTATATAGACTCAACTAATATTTAATAAATTTATCTAGGGAACAAAGGTGGCTAAGATATTATATCATTATATGGATAGAGAGAAATTATTCTCAATATTCAAATGTTTTTGAAATGTCCAAGCATGTCAAATTACATAAAGTTGATGTTGCCAAATTATTAAATACCAAATTTTAGTGTCTACAGATTCCCACCTTTTAATCCAATATTACAATTTATAAATTTAAAGGATAAAAGAAATAAGTTTGGTATAAATTATAATCATTCTTAGAGTTCATATATATATATATATATATATATATATATATATATATATATATATATATATATATATATATATATATATATATATATATATATATATATATATATATATATCCAAAGTCTATCATTTGTTTCATGTGAAAGCTATAAGAAACATGTATAGATCAATATCTCTTCACAAGAAGAAATGTTAAATAATCTAAATCATTGAAAAAATTGAAACTAAAAATTTAAGGAATGAATTCACCTAATAATATGTTAACTAATTTTTCACTTGTTGAAATTGACTGTATAAAACGAGGGGGTAAACATGTCCCAAGGAGACATAACCACTTAAAACCATGTTTTAAGGAGTGTAATTTTCCCAACTACATATATTGAAGATATTGGATCAAAGTGTGAGTGATATATAACCTCAACCACATTTCCTTAGGTAATAAAATACCATTTTTTAAACTTTGAAATCAAGTATATATGTAAAATGATCAATCATTATCTATGGATATAGACCCAAAGTACTCACATAGTTATCATTGTTCCTCAATGAATAAAAATTAAAAATGTTTTCGTGAATAAATTTCATGCCCCATATTATCCATATGTCCCTAAAAATGATTTATAATGCCAAAATGTGTCCTAAAATGTCTTAAACTATCTCACTTACTCCTGATAATCATGTAAAATATTTTTCAATCTACTCAATTTGACCCATATAAACATATAATTATCCCAAGATGTGAAATATCCTATTTTATATGTGTAAATCTTGGATATAATAACAATGTATTCCTCCTTTTTATATGAGAGTTAAATCTTGTAAATCACTTATCTCAAAATAAATAATTATGTGAATCATGTGTTATATATAAAAGTATAATCATGTAAAGTACCTATAATAGCATAATAAGATGTGTCATCATAGAAATATTTTTAAAATTTTAAGCACATATGAAACATATAATCCAAGTCAAATTCCATTGTTTTCTATTTTCACATAAGATATGATCATGATAATTCATTTGAAAATAGTTGTCAAATGTAGCTAGATATGTCAATGAAGCATGCAAAACTATAATTTTAGTATATGTACGATATAATTCATGAAAAAAAATTATAAATAGGTAAAATATATTATAAGTGTGTGTGAAATAAATCACAACTAAAAACACATATTAACATTCAATTTGTTCCATACATAGATATATAAATGTCTCTAAAAATGCAAATGCACACAACATCATAGTGAATAACTCATATGCATATAAAATTTTAAATGAATCTAACTTTACATAGACATTTTATGATGTAAAATGTGGTGAATAATATAAAAATCATCTAATATTGGAAAGGGAGAAAACCATATTATAACCACCATACACACAAAGAGACACACCATAAGTAGGGTAGAGGTTTTGAGCAAGTGTTGATTGTAAGGGTGAGTATCAAGGATATACTAAGGAAACTACATGTAATGGATCAAAAAATAAAGAAAACATAGATCCAAGATGGCAATAATCTAAAATAAAAATTTGTAAATTCTAAATAGTTATAAGGGTTTAGGTTTTATACAAAGGTAATAGTCAAAATTATGCTTGGCATATATAAAGGAAATATAACTATGGTTGTATTTATATGCCTACATAACCTACATAATTTTTCTCACATAAAGATAATCTAACTGAGGAAATAAGTGAAAAAAATATTACTCTATCAATATTCATAATATATCTATCTACTAGATTAATTAAATTAAAGATATTATGGATAGGGATACTTACCTTAAGTAGATTTGTTTTTTCATTAACATCCCCCTTGGTTCTAATAGTAAATTTCAAGATATGTTATAGGTAAAGACCTAAAATTTCAAGGATGAATACATAAGTGTCCTTAATTTGGTAATTTAAATTATAAGGGGAATCTCCTTGGTTTAGCTTCATTCTATTAAGTTTTAAAGACCTTGAGCAATACTATGCCTTGACAAGAATGATCTCCTATCTCCCAATTTCTCTTATTTACTTAAAATATACTTTAGATAATATTAATATTTTCATCTTATGAAAATGACATTAGGAACCCTATAAATATTGGTCAAATTCCTAAAGGTAACCTAGCTCAATTATCTATAAAATAAATATGGATAGATTCATCATAATAAATTTAGAATAACTCAATACTAGGTTATCCATGAGACTGTACTAAAAATAGGAAAATAAATAAATTTATCAAGATTGATTTAGTCAAAATTGAGTAAACAACTAGATTTGCCATGTCAATTTACTTGGGAAAGGTCACCAACAAGATGCATATTAGATAGGCACTGCCAATTTAGTAGGGAATACAAGGAATAATGTATAAAACTAAATTGATATGGATAAAATTATTTGGGAAATTTCAAGAAATTAAAACAAATATGAATAATGAGTGGAAAATAAACCTTGAATAGGCTAAAAAAGATACCAGTATGATAGTGATTATACCCATGTATAACTATATAATATGGACCTCTCTCACAAATCACCATGAACTGATCCTACCTTTCTAGATTCACTCCTTAGGATGTATACTCCAAGATATTTATGCACTAATAATGTATATAAAATATATCACCAGTAATTGAAAGATATAAGTGTATACATATTCCCCACCTAAATCTCATTACATGTAATAATAGTGTACTACGAGATAGAGATTTGGGAAAGAAATAAAAGCATGCAAGTAAATGTTGTAATAAATTGTTATAAATTAGTGAAATAACTAAAAGTAACATGTAAATACATCAACTTACCTTTCCACTAAAAATATGCATGTAAAGAGATTACTCTTGATTTCCACAGGTGCATAAAATGTAGATGGTAACCCTAATGACAATACTAAATTCAGAATATAATCAATATAGACATACATAGGGGAATCAATAAATGTAAGTATATGCAACCCTCAAGAAATATTGTAAAAAAAAAAGGAAATTGGCAAGCTGATATGTTAAGGCTAAATTAAGACTAATACACCCAAGGAGGATAGTAAAAGAAGGGAGATCTAGAAATCCAAGATGATGAGGCTAAATTAGGACCAAAAAACCCAAGAAGAATAAAATAATAGTTAATATAAAATTGGATAACAATAAAATAATGTTTAATTTAAGTCTGTATGACCAAGTATAAAGTGATAAAAATGTCATAATGGAAAACGCAAATTAGAATTGACAAATAGAAATGGAACTGAATGACCTAAAAAAATTTAATATAAACTAAATATCCCAAATATGGTTGAGAGAAATTATATAATGATAAGGTAATGATAGAGAGAGCATGTCATAAAAATTCAAGGATGCATCTTTTATTCAAAACTACCAAGTTCAGAGGGGAATATCTAAACACTAACACCTATCATAATGTTAACATCTGTAAAAGAGATGGAGAATAAGATATATATAAAATCAAAAACATTTGGAAATAAGTTTTTATTTCAAAGGGTGAAATGGAAGTGAGGATAAAAATGCACCACTAAGGTGAAAAAATTGCCTTTACTAGAAAAAAACACTCTAATCAATTTGGAAAGACTAAGAGCTTTCAATATCAATGGCCCTAGATAACTTAACCCAATAAGCATAAAATTTGGGATAACTAGTGAAGTGTAAATATCATCCGATGGAGGATATATACATTAGATGGGAAATGACTCTACATTCCAATAATGTGTTCCCCATTTCTAAAGACCCCTTATGGAGTCATCGATCTATGATGAGGATCAGTTACTTATGTGAGAAAGTAGGTTGTACTAATGATAAAAGTGAATTCTCATACCCTAGTATAATTTCCTACCACACCCCATCAAAATTAAACTCTATCATGTAGCCATCTATGGGGTTTGTTATTCAACTAAGATAAGAGGACATGTTAATGATATGATCACATCTTTTAGTATGATTTGATGTTTGAGAGATATTTTTCTCTTGACATTTACTTTTTATTTTTCTTTTAATTTTTTTAATATATTGGATTCTAAATTTTATGTTCTCCTCCTCTATAAGGATTTTCAATACTAATAATGGTCTTAAATATGACTAACACAAGAGAGATTAAACCTAATTACTAAAGAGGAGAACTTAGAGACTAATAAACTTAGATAATTCTATAAATTCACCTTGGAAAAGAATGCAATACTGAAACCTAATTTTGGTGGGCCAAAAAAGAGGTGGAAAATAGGGAAGATATACATGCACATGAAAATTATTGGGTTACTACCATCGTAGGAAATTAAAATATAGATAGGATATACTATTAGAAATGTTGATATTTCATCATAGAAGAGGGTGAAATGTGGATGAGAAACATGTGACAGATTGTAATAATTTTGTCACAAGATAATATGACCAAAACACCACTCTCGACCATTTTTTCCTCTTATTAATAAAATAATTAGCTAAGGTTGGGATTAGGAGTATGAGAAAAGGTTGTAATAGGATGGCTTCTTGTGAGGATGGCCTAGTTAATTTCCCCAAGATATTACCATGCAAATCACAAACATAAAATCTAAGAGGATAAAAAATAATATAAATCTATGAAGTACACATAGGATAATATAAATAAATATTTCAAAATCCAAGAGGTGTAAAGGTGATATAAGATCCCAGACGAACAAGATTGTAATATGATATGATGTAAAAACTAATAAGTTCTCAAAGAGAAAATATAGAATGAGAGAAAATCTAGAGGTACAAATATAGAGTATGGGTGATTGTGAGGAGGGCCTGGTTATATTACCTAATGTCATACCATGAAAATCATAAACTAAAAATAAAAGAGGTAAAATAATATGTAGGATGAAGTTATTAATCAAAAAAATGTTGTTAGACAAGGTGTAATGAAATTAAGTATGCCAAAGAACCATGAACATGTGTAATGGATGAATGAAACCAATATGTGAATAAATGTAAAGATACCAAGGAACCAAAAACTAGTGAAAAGGTTGAATAAAACAAAAAGGTGAAATAAATGTAAATATACCAAAGAATTAGGAATGTGTGCAATGTTTGAATAAAATAAAGAGGTAAAATAAATGTAAAGATATAAAAAAATTGGGAATGGGTGAAATGACTAAATAAAATCGAGTTGTGTAATAAATGTAAAAATACCAATAAACCAAGAATGGGTGTAATGGATAAATAAAATTAAGAGGTCAAATAAATGTTATGTTAGGAAAGTAAATATATAAAAATTATGAACATGGTACAAGAACTTAAATAGTGAGAAAAATGTAATGCTAAAGATGGAGATGCAAAAGGGTGAGAGTAGTTAGGTAAGAGCTAAGAGGTAGAGGTGAAAGTTGAAGATGTAAATAAATTATGTTATGAGGTATGTGCATAGATTTAGGGTATAATGTGATCATGTAATGTCAATAACATGATTGTGTTATTGACATTACATGATCATGTTATTTACATTATGGCTCAATAATTACTGATCCATAATGTAATGACATTAATACATAATATGGTAGCATTATTGTAAAATCAATAATGTGATCATGTTTGTTATGTCATTTATAAAAAATAAAAAATTCAACCCAAATGTAAAATTTCCTCATTTTGCATTCGAGTTCTTTATTCTCCTGACTCTCATCCACTCCACAATTGTGTTTTAACTTAGTGAGGCCAAACCTTTCCATAATTTATCCCAAGAAGCTCGACACATCAAATAATTGATGATGTCACCACTTAAAAGAGGTAACTACTAAAAATATACACTTACTAACCCTAAATTTTAGTATATTTTTATTATTTTCATTGTTTAATTGGTAAGTTATTTATTTTAAATAGCTCATCCTACTAATATTCTCATTCATTATCTTAACCCTCCTATTATCCCTCTACCTAAACCTCTTGTTCCTTAACCTAAACCTCCTCTTTAACCTCCACCTAACCCTCCTACAGTTTCACAAAATCCCTCAGGTAGTCAAGGGAGTCTCATTGACTACATTATGGAAAAAAAATTAAATAAAATAATTAATTAGGAAAATAAGGGATCCCACTTCCACCAACACCCATCTTACCTATCTATCCAATTCCCTAGAGTCATTATTAGGTCAAATTGACTCTATAACAAGTCAAATTGATAAGCAAGATTCATACCAAGATAGTTATAGGGCTTATTATGTTGATAAATTATCATCACACAAGGTCAAGAATAAATACATATCACAATCCTCCATTTTAGCCTTATTCATCTACCCAATAACCAATACACTATTTTTAGTAACTGTTAAATGTTTCTCAATCCATCACCACCAACATAATTTAATCATAGCCAATTTATAGGATCGATGGTGGATGGTGTTAGATTATCCACAATGTAACAACCATGAGGTCCCATTGTATTTTTTTAGGAGACTCTATTGTGATTTTTTACTTAATGATATTTATAACTATTTTTATTGTAGTGAATTTTAGGGATGAGGGAAAGGCTCTACATAGGATTGACTAGGTGCATATCATGTGCCTAATCAGCCTACAAAGATCTGTATCTAAAATCCTCTTCAATCTAAGGTCCCCTTTAAAATTTAGGAGGTCATGGATATAAAAACTTTACTTACACTTAGTACACTCACTGATACACTCATTTATCATATGAGTAGGCTCTCAGAGATTGATGATATAGATACACCACCTAGTGTGCATACCTGACCCCACCCTTGTAGATCTTGTGGAGCTATATGCACTAGACCTTTTTATGATGATAAGGCTAGTGGTTCATAGGGATTGGATAATATACTCATGAGTGATGATTTTTTGACATGCATATTTAGTGTTCAGACATTAACCACTACACATATATAGGTATATTTTATATAAATGTCATGTTAAATTTAAGATGTATTTGTACACTTAATTTAGCTAACAATTGATTTACATATAAATTAAATAATAGTTATGTAATTTTTTATTTTTCAAGAGGAGATTGTGCCTTCATCAACATATTCCACATTTTCAAGATTTTATTTAACATAGTTACTGTTTACATATATCGATCTAGTTGTTAGCCCATCCACTACTACATTTGTCTATGTTAGGATGACATCTTTTACTTATACAAAGGTAAAATTTTGTTTTACTATTATTATCTATTTATATTTAATATATGTATATTTACATTATACTTAATTTAAATTTATCTATCCAAGATCTCAAAATTCAAGTACATTGCTATTAAATACACTCCTATTTTCATAAAGGAGAAAAACTTGCCATATATATCTTTGATACTTTATATAAAAATATGTAAGACCTTGTTTACATTCATTTTATGGTTCAAGTAGACACTCCTCCATCAATATGATCTGAGACAAACATAATAATTTTTGTTTCAATGTCATGTACATAGGCACTAGTAGAGGTATAAATTAACTTGTAATTTTGAATTATAAAAATAGATTTGTTTTAATAATTTTACTACATACTTGGGGTAAACATAACTTATGTGAATGTATTATGTATGAAGAGTTGTGTAATGACATATAATAGTCCCTATTAGATGATTAGTAGGGAAACATCTCATGTTTATTACCTATTTCATATGCCTATTTGTATAGCTGAGCCTACCACTAATTCATTTGAGCATCAAAAGCAAATTGGGCAAGACCATGAGCTTGCAATAAGTGCATGTTTAAAAGATTTTTTATTTTAGTTTAAAATTAATATATTAACAAATGTTTGAATGTATTTTATGTTAATTTTTTAATAATACTTGTATTTTAATAGGTTTAGCTACAAGTGATCTATGAGATTAGCACTTACAATCAGACCTTGGTGCAATCGAATGCATTCGAGGGATCTCCATCTACTAGCAGGGCATCCCAGGGAGAGTATTCTTTGAAGAAGTCAAAGAGAGGGAGGCTATTGGATGATTAGGATGTATTACATGAGATATGTTTTTTTTATATGTCTATATGACAATGTATGATTTTTTGGCATTTTATATGTGTGTATGGCATTCACTTGACATTAGATACTATGTTGGGATATGATGTAATTTATTGTGTATATATATATATATATATATATATATATATATATATATATATATATATATATATATATATCATGTCAATCTATGTATTATTGACATTGTACATGTGCCTATATTATTTTTTGGAGTTTTCATCTTAATTATGTTAATCTATATAATTTTTTTTTAGTTTTTCAATCTTATGGGCTGATATGGTGTTTGGAGAGCATTTAAATAGAAAAATATTAGAAGATTCTATTTTGCTATCGATGAAAGAAGTGAGGTATGTCTTAATTTTCCAAATTATTTCATAGATAAAGTTGAGTCTTCCCTTTAAAATTATCTCTTAGTTAAATTTAGTGTTTTTAAACATAATATTGATTCCTTTCAAAAGTGGGATAATTTAAAATTACATCCCAAAGGATAGATTGACATCATTGCTATGTCAAAGAATTTTTTATTTATCAACTTGTCAAATTACAAGGACTATATTAGGATTCTCATTAGAGTCCCATGGTTTATGGGTAAATCCAATGTTTGTATTAATAAGTGAAAAGTAAGTTTCAATCTTGATAGTAACATTATGAAGGATATCCCTATATGGGTGAACTTTCTATAACCACCCTTAGAATTTTAGGCCCCAAAGGTCATCTTTGGTATTATCAAATCTCTTGGCCAACCAATATACATCATCCCCATAACTAGATCTAGATGTAGGGTACTAGCTACCCATTTTTGTGTGTTCATTCTAGATGAAAAACCCCTTATTCACTCTATTAAGATCAGATCTAAATATAGGGTTTGGAATCAAAGCATTATGTTTAAAAGGGATTCAATTTTTTTTAAAACATGTAATGTCTTGAATAATTATTCTAAGGATTATCCCCTTATCAATAAACCCTCCCTTCCCCCCACTCCCTATTGGGTGAAGAAACCTCTTTCCCTGAACCCTTCCCCCCCACCCCCCTCAATATTTTATCCCTATTACTCTTACCTCTAACTCTTATCCCCTTCCCCTTCTACCTACAAATTTTATTTCACCTCTTAGTCTGGGGGAGAGGTTTTTTGCCTTAACCTCTACTAAGTATTTTCTTTCCTTAAAGATTCTTAGCCCTGCTCAAGCTACCCCCTCTTTGAAGCATTCAATTGATGTTAGATCTATTGTGCCAATAAATCTAATGGATGAAAAGGAAAATTAAACTTTACCCTCATTGATTGATATTTTGTATGAAGTAGCATGTGTTTCCCCTATTTCAAATCCTATTTATTTTCTACCTCTTAAGTATAACCTAGAAGAGGGTCATGAAGACTCATCTTATTTCCTTTATTTTGGATTTTTATTATCTGATAAGGATCTAGTTCTTTAAGAAGTTTTACCTACTAAGGATTTGTTAACTCTAGCTAGATGTGTTGGGTTGCCTAAGCCATTTTCTCCTATCTAGGGATAATTTTCTTTATTAAGTAAGAGAGACAATGTTGAGATTATTAAGGAAATAACATAGGAGCAATAGAAAAAGGTTCAAACAAAAAGGGTATCAAAAATCCAAAGTAGGAATAGAGACAAAATCTACCAGAAGATTGACTAATCAAAATGCCAAAAAAGCTAAAACTAATAAAAAAGTTGCAAAGGGTACTCAAATTACCCTTATACACTTTTTGAGTAATAAGAAATGAATATTATATATTAGAATATAAGGGTTTTGAATAACCTTGCAAAATAGAAATTGGAAATAAATATGGTCTACAATCAAAAACTTGAAATCTTAATTCTCTAAGAAACCAAAATGTTTGAGGAATTTTTTTTGAAGAACAAAGCTAATATCTTGGATAAAGTTTAGTGAAGCACTAGCTTCACAAGGAGTGTATACAGATAATATTTTCAAGCTTTTATTGATTACTAACACTTAGTATATTATAAGAACCTATTGAGTCTCAATCTCTTTGAGTTCATGCCTTAAGAGGTGCATCGAGAAAGGGGTGGGCAAACCATTAGTGCTTCACAAGATTGTTATTCCTTCTTGGCACTTGCCATCCACACACTAGCCTCCTGAAACCATTAAACCCCAAACTTATTCTTCTTAGTTATACCTATTCCTATTACTTGCTATGTTTTATCCTTCATTTCTAACCTTAGCACCCTTTTTACTTGATATTTGTGCTAGGTCAACCAAGTTGACCTAGCGCAGTTTAGGGACTTTTCCTCTCTTTTGGTTTGTTGGCCTCTCAACCAACCTAACACAAACCTAGTGAGTTAGAACTAAAAATGTGCTAGGTCAACCAAGTTGAACTAGCACATTTGACATGTCCAAATGATTTTTAGGTAAGATGTTACTATATATACAAGGTCATTTACCACCATTTTTAAGAGTGAAGAATTAATCAAAGAAGTGTGAATGAACATTTGCCTATTGACCATTCTACTTGGGGAATAAAGCTTTAGGATTAAATACTTTCTTTAGAGCTCTTATCTTATATTGTGGATAAGTTTTTAGATGCTTGGTTAGGTCGTGTAGCCTAGAGTTGATTTATCTTAGTTATCCTTACATAACATAATAATCGCTTATGAATCACCTTGGCCAAGGGGGAGATTAAGGCTCGATGGGTTCATCTTCAAAGATAAGTATTCCTAACTTTATTCCTCTTTTTTAAGAGTAGATAGATAGTGCATTTATATTCTTCTCTTCCATGTATTAGGATCTCATATACATTGGCATGAGTATATGTCTTCTATACATGTTTAATTTAGTTGTTTATTTGTTCTATTTTTAACCCCCACTTTGTGCTACAAGCTTTGGTGCACACTAGATTAGATTTTATTTTCTTGTTATTATATTAGTGAAATATTAAATCATAGGACTCTTTTAGGGTTTTTGTGTGATTATGTTACATTGTAGGCTTTGGAACCATATCTCACACAATGTGTTGTGATAATTGATCCCCTAATTAGGTCTAGTAGATCCTCACTTTGGTCATGCTCCCACTTAACAATTGTATGCCCCCAATCATATGTGTAGGTGTGCTCTATCCCATCTAATCTAGGATTGATTTATGGACATGATGTATTTTTGATTACATACATTTTGGTGAACCTGCCATGAATCAAACCCTTATAGTATTTCTTTCACTTTCTTTCATTATCTTTTGATCATCATTTTTTATCATATATTTTGACATACTATATCATTTATATCAACATAGTTATTTTTCTCTATGCATATGTTTTCAAGAATAAGCAATTGGATTGACTAGCTTGACCTAGTACAAGTTTCAATTTTCTAGACTTCTAAATTATCCTACTAGGTAGACCAACTCAATCTAGTGCATTTTTAGACTTCTAGTTTAGCTTTCTAGGTCGACCAAGTTGACCTCGTGCATTTTTAGCATTTTTAAAATAGGTTCTTATATAACTTGATTGACCAGCTCAACCCAATTTGTAGGTTTTGTCAGTTTTATCCAAGGTTATTGATCATCAATATTATTCATTTTCATCTCTAATCTACCCAGGTTAGTTTCTATTTCTCTATATCTTTTCTTTTATGTATTTCCTTTCATAGTTTAGAGTTTTTAAAACTAACCCTACACAGTCAACTAGGTCAAACATGTGGAGCTAGTTTTATGTTTTGTGTGTTGTCTAAATAACTAGGTTTACCTGACCGACCTAGTTTAGTTTTAGACTTTACTTCCATAGTAAAGGTTCAACCCTATCAACCCTATTATATATGATTATCCATATAGTTTCTCAACTATACCTTTTTTCAAAGTTGGAATGAACCATATATGTTAATGACATATTTATTTTGATTTTCTTGCATGCTTAGAATAGTTCACATAGTCTAATTAGGGTATTTTCAATCAATCACTTAGTTACACTATTTCTATTCTTTTTCACACGTCCAAACCACATAAACATCAACAAAAATTTAAACATTTGACCACCCAAGTCTACTTACTTGGATTTCATCAGCAAAGGGGAGACTGACTTGATGCCCTCATCAAATATAAAGTGTGGTTAATGGTATATTTTGGATAATCACTTGTTACCCTTATTACTATAGTGTAATGAGGAGGTAGGCCCCAATATCAAGCATATACCATTACCACTATAGTCCCTTTCATCCTAAACTTACCTAAAACTATCCTTATTTTGCTATCTATTACCTTGCTTATAGCCAGTCTCCCTCTTATATTTAAAATCATTCTTAATAATCCAATCAACATTCTAGGTTGACCAAGTAGCTAGCTTTAATTTCAAGTTGTTTTCTTACTCTTTGATCAATTATGTGTGAAAAATATTGCATTATCTAGTGTTAGTGAAAGATTTTGGTTTGCATACATCAGTTTGATTGGATTGCACACATTTAATTAACTATTTGTTTCCATTTTAGTACTTACTAATTCTTGTATTACTTGTAATTATCTTACTTTAATTTATAACTTGTTATCAGCTTTCTTTTCTTCCTTGTCTATTATATTAGGTCAACCCTACATATTTTTTAGCCCCTATACACTATGTTAGGTCAACCTATTACTATTAAAACATCTTTACCTCTTTATAATAGTCACTATTCATTGAATTGGGTTGACCTTGTACAGTTTTATAACCCCTATTTTTGCACTAGGTCAACCTAGTACTATTTTAGTCACTTTTTGATTCTTTATTTTCTCATATTGTCTCTTTTCCTTTCATCATGGAATTTATATTTGGAGACAACACTAAATTTCAATCAACATACATGATGGAATTCACCAACCCTAATAGGGTCTCCCATAGACAAAGTAGGGCTCCTTTCATGAATGCTAGTAATGTTCATATTGCAACCTGCACGATGAACTATGGGACCCCTCCTCATACCCTTTTATATAAAAACCCTCCTCTTCTCTTAGAGGATAAACTTGAGTTAGAGTTTACTCTTGAAATGATCTTCTTTATCTTGGAATTATCTCAAAATAGAGGGAAGGATCCGTCCACCATCTATAACCTCATGATTATCCATCAAGTTAAAGATCCCCATTCTCCTACTCCTACTTTATCAACTAGATTTATGAGTACTTATTTATTTTCTTCTCAACCTCTTCCTCAATATTGACTTCTTATGCTATGACATCTTTTTTTAACTTCTTATACCTCCATACCTAGTATGTCAACTAACATGGTAAGTTCTACATCTAGTAAGCCTCTCATTAGATCCACTATCCTTAATCCTTCCACTAGTGCTTTATTTTCTACCCAAATAACTCATGCTTCTAGTGCTTCATCTTCTCAACCATTTACTAGTCCATCTTTTTCTTCATAAGCAAATTTTTCCACTAGTGCCTCAAATTCTCATAGCTCTTCTCAAGCTCATATCAATGATAATAGTGGTACCCAAGCCACTAACACCAACAAATACACCAATACTACTTATTATAATAATATTAATCAAACTCATCAACTATTGTTGAAAATTATCAATCAAATGAATACATTCCAAGCTCATAATATAAATCAAATGATGAGAATGCAAAAACACCTTCTTAATCTTCAATCCAATCTTCAACCAATGATTTGGGACACACATAACCAAAGTGTTCCTCCTCCCCCTCTTCGATATTATCAAGTTAATCTCATTCCTCAACCTTAATTAGTCAACAAAATCATCAAGAATTTAAAAAATGAACTTCTTGCCACCCAAATTGATACCATTGACATTGGAGGTATAACTCCTATAATTTTTTACAATGGATCAACCGATCCTACTCTTTACCTCAAGACATTAAGAAATCTTTACAAGGATTGGGTTAAGCTCAATAAATTTACCACTACCAAACTCCTTACCAAAACCCTCAAAGGTGATGCCTTGGATTGGTATTATCAACTTAGAACACACTCTATCACTAGTTTGGAGGACTTAGTAAATGCTTTAGTGTAATAATTTAAAACTAGTGATCTTCTTGAGAACTCTTTAGCCCATTTCATCAATTACAAACAAAACAAAAATAAAATTTCCCAAGACTTTATTAAGTGATGGAAGACTTTGTCAAATAAATGTGAACATAACATGGTGGATGACAATCTCTTTCATATCTTTACAAATGCTTTATTTCTTAAATTACAATATCAAGATTGTACCCTTTCTATATGTACCTTGGAGGAAGCTATTGATCAAGATAAAAGACAATATTTCCTCATGCATCAATTCAATCCACCCCAACCTTCCATAGGCCCTCACCTGTTAGTAAAGAACAAACAATACAATATTTCCAATTATGGTGTTACTAATTCATTTAACACCATTTGCAATGTTCAAGCTATCATTCCTACCCCTTATTTGGAACCAACTCCTTCTCAACAATACACTAATCCTCATTTCTCACCAAACAACATTGATGTCCATAATCCTTTATCCTCAGATAAATTTCTTAAACATATACTCAAGCCTCTTCCATGAGAGATTGACCCTACTTGACGTATGAAATCATGGTATGATCCTAATAAGTTTTGTTGGTTTCATGATAGCTACAGTCACTCTCACGAGATTTTTAGATAGATTAATAATTTATCCATAGAATTTCTTGTCTAAAATTTTTATCATGATTCTTTTATTTGTAATCATCAACAAGCCTATGATATTTCTTTCAAAGACTATAAATCAGATGATAAAAATCAATCCTTAAATCAAGTAAATGCTTATTTAGATATCGATAAAGATCCCTTACCTAATCATCGACCAATCCAAGAAGGTTAAGATAAGCCCACTTCTTCCACCAATCATGTAGAAAGTTTTTTTGGGCCAAATTCCAAAGAGAATGTGGTTAGCATGACAAATATGCAAAGTGTGGTGGCTTTCATTGATTCACAACCTATCTACACTCCTTCCCATAAAACATATTGTTTTATCTAGGATTCTTCTCCAACTCATTTAAATGAGTTGGGGTAAGAAGATCTTATTTCTTTTGATGATATGATTTATGATTCTCATTTGGATGACACATCTCATACTATTTCTACTTCTCTCCCATCATATTTTAATACTAATGACAATCCAATTTCTACTAACACTTCTTCCTTGTAAATTCAAGATCAATCTAAACCAACTACTTCTTCATCACCAAATGATTTACAACCTTCTTCTCAACCTTCTCATTCTTATGAATATAAATTTCAATTCTCTTTGGATCCACCTTCTAAATATCTTCTTAATCATTATGCATGTATATCTAATATATCATTATGGGTTATGATGAGTGGGATCCCATTATAAAACTTACTAATATTCCATCTCAGATACCTTTTCTTTAACTCATGATAATATCTCCATGTTATAGAAATCACCTCATGCAACTCTTATTCAAGAGGAATATCCCTCAACCTCATCTAGTAGGATGGGAGACAACTTTATCTATATCTAAGGATAGTATCTTATATAAATGTGTAGAGATGTCTATTAATGTTGATGAAACCATATACACTTCTCTTTCTTTACAATTTACCATAGCTTATATAATTCTATATGATATTTTACTTCATGTAGATGATCCTCCATTATTTATTAGTGTCAAAATTGGTGATATCTAGGTTAAGTTAGCCTTGATTGATGAGGGTCTTGGAACCTATGTCACTTCCCTTGATTTCATTAAAACTATTTGGTATTTTTCACTAAATTTTGTCTATTTTAAGTCAAAGAAAATAGCAAGAAGGATGGGGATAAGTGATTGTAACGAACCCATATTTAGTTTACACATTGTATCTAGACATTGTGAGTACTCCTCTTTGGCTAAGGAGGAATACCTACAAATAAGAAAACACTACCACAAGGTGTTTGTTAGCAAATAAATGAGTGGGCTACCAAGTTACATGCTTGTTCTAGGAAGTGTGAAACTTCCCTAGAGATGATAATCCACTTTTGAGAGGTAAAAGAATAATAAATAACTAAAAGAGGGATAAAGAGAGAGTGAAAGAGAGATAAAATTACCATTATTAATAACTTGTATGTATAAAAGAGTGACAATGTATAGGTGAGGTACTTTGTTGGTATTTTAGAAGTTGTCTAGGTAGGTTTTGAAGAGGCTAGGAAATTGACAGTCATCGACATTGGTAGGAGTGTGACTGATATTAGTTAGACTACCAAGGTCAGTAGTTAGGTGACTGATGTTGATTATGCCATTGAGGTTGGTAGGGGAAATAATTGTCTAGGAGATTATAGAAGGCTTTCTCAAGTATGGGAAATGGTTTGGATTAGGTCAGGGAAGTTGAGAGAGTTATGAGAGGGAGACTATGGCTTGGTTAAGTCTAGTTAGAGGTTTGGTATGTCAAGTAAAGGGGAAATAAGTAAGGAAGCTTTGTAACTCCCTCAAGGGGGTATAGTTAGAGGTACATGAAGCAATGTAAGATAGATATAATGAAATATTAGAATAAATAATTAAATGACCTATAGTATCAGTGATGTACTTAGCTGTGGTGGTTGTTAAATGATAAGTGTCAGGTTGATGGTCTCTATTAGGGAGTCTCAACTTGAATGTCTGAATAGAGAGAATAAGTGGGTGTTGTTGGTCTGTAAGAGCTTAGCTACTAATTGTGATTGACTTATGTAGGGTGATTGTAACCTAGATGTTGAAAATAGAATACTAAGAGCCTAAATGAGAGTAAGAATTAATTTTCTTAATTTTGTTAACCTAAACTATAAGCTAGAGTTTGGCTTATATTACTAACATCGATGATCCCACTGATGTCAATAGTGGGTTGATCAACATTGACGACCCAAAAATAGGTTAAACTTTCTATTTTTGGCTTGTTTATATTATTATGGATGCCAATTGTGACACTCATTATAAAATGGTAAAAATAAGAGGTTAGGAAGGAAGTAGTTATTTAGGAATTTAGTTTGGAAGTGGGAATAAGTCTTGGGTGGTTAGGATGAGGGGAGCAGGTCTTGAGGTGACTCATCAGGGGAGAATTAGTCATAGGGTGAGGTAGCTAGGTAAGGTGGCAATAGGAATTTTTAATTAACTTAATTAATTATTTTAAGCTAATTAAATGTGTGAGGGATAAAAGTATGGGTTAAGAAGATTAATTATTATTATTTAAAATGGGTTTAGGGGGTTTCAACATAGGGATTTACACATGTGTGTGACATAATTTTGGTGTCTACATTTGCCCCTTTTTGTATTGTAATTTGTACTGACATGTTGCAAGACAAAAAATAGGAGTAAGATGCTCCAAGTATTGGATGAGGTATCCCCTCTCAAAATGGGAATCAATGGAGGAGAAACCAGAATCAGGTACCAATTTGATAAAAAGATAACTAGATGACTAGTGGATAATTGAGCATCACTCTATATGTGTATGCCACAATGAGATATAGTCAAAAAAGTCAATAATAGGTAAGGTTAAGGAGGATTTAGATAGAAGTAACCAAAGCACATCTTGTAAGTAATATCTGATAGGTCAAATCAATCAAATTTGTAGCTCTAATGGTCAATGTGTTTTAGGTATCTGAGGTAGGAAGTGCCCCTAGGAAACACAAAAGGGTTGAAGGTGACAATATGGGCTTGCTTTCCATCCATAACACCTAAAGTACATGTGTGTGCATAGAATCCAACTATAGGTAGAATAGCCTAAGCAATCAAGACAAGCAATGCACTCCTAGTGTAAAAGGGCCAATGAGCAAGGAAATATTCATGATCTCCAAGAAAATTCATCAAGGGTAAAGATTTAAGTGATCTTTAATATCATTTTATCATGGTTGGGGGAGATATATGTGATCTCTAGTTGCCCTAATATATGTATAAAGTTTCAAAATTTTGGGGGTCATTAGTTGGTAAAAATAGTAGTGGAATGGTGTTGACATCAGTTATATATACTGATATCAGTAATATAAAGTGTTGACATCAACATAACTAGGGTAACATTGTTGATGTTGGTAGGTATAAGCATTGACATTGATAGGTTAGGTCAAGAATGCTAACATTGATAGCCAACCAGACTTGATAAAATGGGGTTTGGTGGCTAACCAAACTCATTTACAACCTTTTGATTAGAGAGAACAAATAGAGCATGAGAGTGATTTGAGATGGTAGTGTAAGGAGGGGACCCAATGTGAGGCACATGACCATAGGAGCCAATGGTGCCAACCAGGAGGAGATAGAGAGATGAGGTAAGAGCCTACTCTACTTTGATTTAGTATTTATAATTTTTAGGCTAAATGAGAGGTGGTGTTGTAGAAAATAAGATTGTAAGGGGGTAAAAAATAGGTTAGGGTAGGTGTAGGATAAGTTAAGGGGATTTGTGAGTAGGTTTTTAGGGGAAATAGGTAGGTTGGGTTTGGCTTATTTGGCCCTAGCACTAAACTAGTCATTGACATTAGTGAGATTAACTGACATCAGCTGACATGGCACTGAGGTTAACTGATGTTGGTTGACACATCACTGAGGTCATTAGTTTTCTACTAATGTCAACCATTACATAGGCTAATAAATCACTAATGTCAGCATTAATGTTGATGTTGGCTATTGTTGAAAAGTAGCAAACAAGAGAAAGGGTGAGTTTTTGATCTCTAGTAGAAGTAGTCAACTAGCCAAATGGCTGAGCTAGCCTCAAAAGATCCCTTATCATTTGATGCTGCCTATATAGCTCAATTTAAGACTTTAGGCCAATGTAGTTCTCCTAGAACCTAGGAAAAAGATCTAAAAAGGTGCATTTTAGGAAAAAGGGTAAGTTGAGATAGTTGGAGAGGTCTAGGGCTTAAAAGATAGGTCATAGTGTTAAGACTCAAGTATATAGGCAGTGAGGCCTAGAGTTGGAATAGGAAGGTAGGCCTAAGATAGAGAGAGAGGCAATAAATCCTAGGGTGGTTAGTAAGGTGGGTATATGACCAAGCTAATCTTAGAAGACCCCATGTTGATTGATTGCTACCTACATAGCTTAGTTTAGGGCCTTAGGCTAATGTAGTTCTCCTAGTGAGAAGAGAAAAAGGTAGTGATAGAGTATATTAAAAGGGATGTGACTTGAGTTTTTTGTGTATGGATGTAGGCGAGGATGGATTTTAAACTACAAGATCATCTACAGAGGTCATTGGCATACATGAGGAGAGATGTTACTCTAGACAAGTGGGATTATACGGTAGCTATAGTTTAGGAAGAGTGTGATAGTACTAACATGTCATGTAGGATGTGTCACTTATGAAAGCTTTGATTGAGAGGTGGGATCATACCACCAACACCTTCCATCTGTCTATTGGGGAGTTGATAGTGACATAGGAGGATGTATATAGGATTTTGAGGCTACCACTCCATGGTGAAGATCTTTTTACATGCTTGAGAGAGGATCATGATATACACATGGTCACTCTATATGTGGAGCATGTTAGTGAGGTGACCTACCACTTAGCAAGTTTCACATATAAGCCACTCTAATATCTGATGAGGAGTGGCATCATTTGAGCATCTTGATGATGATCAAGATCATGATGTATGCATTACTTGATGTAGATGGAGAGAGATTTCTAATTTCTTTGATATGTGTGCTTATGTAGATGATTAAATAGTGGACCATTTTTGCCTAGGGTCTAGTATTTTTGACACAATTATATGAAGAGTTGTAGGGTTTGAGGCTACATCAATGATATAGTTTATGTGTCAACCATTTACTACACTATTGGGCATATGAGAACATCATGATGACATGACCACTGGGGTTACCTACCACTATCTTCATCAACTTTAGGGTTGAATTTAGATGGTGGAGAGATGGGATGGCACAAACTCAAGTGGATGGAATCATGTGAGACATTACCTTCTATAGGTGCATGATCGAGGGCTTGATCCCTATAGATATCATGTGTAGACCATATTTGGTAGACCTAGTTTTCAAAGGGAAGGTAGAGTAGCTTGTTAGGTTGTACAGTTCACAATGGGTTAGAGGGAGATGGGTTGGTGAGTTAGAGATGGCACCTATAGCATGGATTAGGAGGTAGTTTGGGTTATTATAGGTTATTCCACCTAATTTCCCTTGATACAAGTGGGATGACATAGAGGCACCCTTACCATTGCCTTAAGAGACCGATGGGCTAGATTTTGAGGAGCTACCAGTAGGGCTAGGTGTTGGGGACCTAGGGTGTATAGTGGCCTACATAGCTTGGTGGGTAGGGTTACATCTGGTGGTGGAGGTTAAGAGGCCACCACCAGATTTATAGGGGTTAGTCATAGAGAGGGATGTAGTACTACAAGCTTGAGATACCATAGTATAGGCTTGAGATGCAATAGTGTAGGCTTGAGATATGGCTCAAATAGAGGTTTTAGCCTTACAAGGGTAGGTGGTGATGTTGTAGTGTTAGATTAGGGATGTATAGGGTTAATTTATAACACTACAGGGCCAAGTGATTATTTTATAGGTTTAGGTGACTGCTATGATAGTAGAGAGAGACAATCTAAGAGAAATAGGCTAGGCCACTCCTCCTCCACCACCATAGGGACCAATACAGGCTAGGTCATCATTAGGTGTTATAGGTCCTCCATATATTATATTAATGGTGAGGTATTTGACTACCCTAGATGAGATTGCTTACTATGAGAGGGAAATTAGAGAGTTCCCACAAATACAAAGATACTCAAAGTTTAGAGAGTAGGAGAGGTCGATGTCACATGTGAGAGCTTCTACATCATGTTGATGTAGATAGATAGAGAGTGGTGATGACACTACCTCCTCATGACCACATGGAGAGCCTCGAGGACCTTGAGTATTAGAGTTTCTATTTTTTGTTTATATGTGTTACATGTATACTATCCTACAAGCCAAAGATGCGAGATGTACATTTTTGAGAGATTTATGATGTTATGATGATGTAGATGTTGAACATGTATTTTGATCACATATTATATATATGAGATGTTCAGTTATTTCCATGTGTTTATTTGAGATGAATTGTTTATGATTATGATGATGATATGGATGATGTTTATTTTATGCTATGTCAATTTGGAGGTTAATGTTGATCATGTTATTTGAGTTTAGACTAGTCTTTCCCATTTATGTGATGGTATATGAATATTTGATTGGTTAATTTCATCTTAGTATTTTTCCATATTTGTGATGGTGTATGCTTAAAATGAATAGAGTGTTTTGGTTAATTTATTTCAGCATTATTCCATATTTGTGATGGTGTATGCATAAAATAAATAGGTTAGTTAGGTTAATTTATTTCAACATTTTTCCATAGTTGTGATGGTGTATGCATAAAATAAATAGGTTGGTTATGTTAGTGTTGATATGACATTGTTTCTCCATCTCAAATAGAGATATCAACATGTGATGTGGTTGGGAAAATAAAGAGACAGATTGCTCATGCATTATCGAAGACAATAATATATAGCATAAATACGCTCAAGAAAATGAGCCTCTTTCATTCCTTATATTTTTGAACCATTATGTTTATTAGATAAGCATCATGTTTACTTTATGTTAATGACCTCCATAGTCCCTTGAAAGAGTATGAGGGGGAAAAGGGGACAATGAGGAAAAATGCTTAGATAACATAACCTACAAAGTAGAAATGATATATCCCTTTTGTGGATGACCCAAGAGCTAATATAGGAAAGTCCATGACTTAAAGCTTTTTTTTTGTGTAATCTAATCAATGCAGGAAGCCTAAATGGGATTTTGTATAGATTAAGGTTGTGAAAAGAGGTGAGGAGCCCTTTGCATTGGTTTTTACATTTAAGAACAAATCTTGGCTTATTCATCCTTCAAGGGAGTGGTCTAATCATTTGTTTTTTATTTTAAATAGCTGCCCTTCAAGGGAGCAATCTATTGATAGTAGCAAAGGGAAGTTACATAGCTATCCTTCAAGGGAGCAGTCTACATTGAAAAGCATGACCTAAGATTTTATAACTATATCAAATATCCCTTTTTTGTTTTTTGTCTTTTGATTTTAGTCATGGACAAGACTATAGAGGCTTAAGGGTTTTCCACTATGAGAACAAAACCATACACTATGTAGGTTATCTAAGTGTATAAGAGTAAGGGTGAAGAGGAAGGGAAATGAATGTAATAGGGATGCTGAAGGGATGAGATCAAGTTAAACATGAAATAAAGTGATGCTAGTTTAACAAAATATTGGTCATAGATGCAAGGCATTTAAAGGCTCAGGTTCTAGTATTCCTTCAAAAGAAGACAAGTGATAATTTCAAGAACCATACTTGTGAGTTATGATATAAGGTCCAAGCCAATTAAGAGAAAAATTACCCCATTTTCTTTTTTCCATGTTCATCACATGTTGATTTTATTTTAATATGAGATCTCCTATATTGAAATCTTTCTCTTTAATGTTTTTGTTATAAGCACATTTAATATGCTCTTGATAGATTTAGAGATGGTTGAGGGCTATGAGATGACACTCATCAAGTAATTCAAGTTGAGCCAAATGTTCTTGATGAAAGTCATCATTAGTAAGTATGTCATGTAGAGAAATGCAAAGAGAAGGAATATGGACCTCAAGAGGTAAAACAACCTCTATCCCATATACCAATGAAAAAGGTGTAGCACCTGTAGGGGTTCGAATGCTAGTGCAGCAAGCCCATAAAATAAAAGGAATATGAGTGTGCAAATACTTGATTGTATCATTAACTACCTTCATGATAATTTTGGTCAAAGTTTTGTTAGAATCTTCTATCTATCTATTAGCTTGGGGATAGTATGGTGATGAGAAGCTTAATTTGATTCCAAATGAATAACAAAGATCTTGAATAGTCTTGTTCTTGAAAGACTTACCATTATCTATTATAATATTGTGAGGTACACCAAAATGATAGATGATGTGATGGTTAACGAATTCAATAATTTTGTCAGCTTTAGTGGAAATGAGAGGGATGGCCTCAACCCACTTGGTGAAGTATTCAATGGTAGTAAAGATAGAATGATGATGAAATGATGAATGAGGGTTAATCTCTCTGATTAGATCTAAGCCCCATTTGGAGAAGGGCCAAAAGTCTTTGGTGACTTGCAATGCATGACTAGGAATGTGAAGGAGGTTAGCATGTTGTTGACACTTGACATAATGTCAAATGTAATCAGTGTAATCTTGATGAACTATGGGCCAATAATACCCAAGTTAAAGAATACATTTAGTAACTATGTGACCATTGAAATGCCCACCACAAATCCCATCATGGAATTCCCTAATAACAAAGGAAGTCTCAGTACTAGTTAAACATCTAAGGAGAAGACCATCAAAAATTCACTCATAGAGAAGTCCCCCTAGTATAGTGTAATGAGTGGCATGTTTTATGAAGGCCCATTTCCCATTATTAGAAAGATCAGAAGGGATAATAGAAAAGGAAAGATAATGCATGAGTTGTTTGTACCATAAGTATTATGGGTTGGTTGTTACATTTATGATAAATAGGATGTTAGCTAAGACATAAGAGGGAAATGTTAAGTGATGTATGGTGACATAGATTCTCAAAGAGGAGGATGAAGAGGGTATGTGTGAAGAAAGTGAAGCCATCATGTTAGCAAATTTGTTTGTAGATCAAGAAATAGTTTTCAAGAGATAAGAGTCAAATGATCCCAAGAGGGTATCTACACAATGTTTATACAACTCAAAATTTCATTTTTGCATAGGTAAGAACCATTAACTTGGTTAACCACTAGCTAAGAATCACCAAAAATGGTTATTGATTTGATACCCAAGAAGAGAGTTGTTTGAAGTCCTAGAATCAAAGCCTCATATTCAACCATATTGTTAGTGCATTTAAAATCTATTTTAAATGTCAAAGGCATAGGTTCACCATCTAGAGGAATAAGAATGACCCCCACACCCCCACCATGTTGGCATTCAGATCTATCAAAGAACATCATCATTTGATATTCATCAGGGAATTCAAGGTTTGAAGGTTGATTATCAGGTAAAGGGGTAGTAGCTAACTAGTTAGCAATTGTTTTCCCTTTAATAAATTTCTGTTGAATGAACTCAAAGTCAAATTCAATAAGAAGCATGTGCCACCAAAATACACATTAGTTGTGATATGGTTTGGAATGCATGTATTTGAGAGGATTAGTATGTATGACCACATAGGTTTTATGATTTAGGAGATAATGGAAAAGTTTAGAGGCAAAAAATACCAACACAAGGCAATTTTTTTTAGTATGGTTATATCGAGTCTCATAATTAATAAGTGTGTGGCTAATGTAATAAACTATCTGCTCTCAATGTTGGCCATATGTGCAATCATAACACCTAGAGAGTGGTATGTTGCAGAGATGTATAGGTAAAAAGGTTAATTTTCTTAGGTGAAATAAGAACTAGTGGGGAAAGGAGGTATTGTTTAAGTTTGTTAAAGGCTTACTAGTAATATGTATTCCATTGAAAGGAGACATCCTTTTTGAGGAGATGGTGAAAGGGTTGGTAACGATCTGACAACTAGGAAATGAAGCATCGAATTGATTGAATTTTGACTTATAGGATATGGATTTGTTTAATATTAGTAGGTGGAGGCATTTCTAGGATTTCTCTAACCTTAGCAAGATCGACCTTGATACCATGGAGAGAAATGATAAAACCTAAGATTTTACCAGAAAGAACATCAAAGACACATTTCTTTAGGTTTAGTCAAACATTATATTGGAGGAGATGAGTGAATATGGTTTTGAAAATTGTCAGATGTTCTTAATGAAGTTTAGATTTGTTGAATAATTCATCCACATAATCCTCCATAATTTTGTGTAGGAGATCATGGAAAATATAGGTCATGGCATGTTGGTATGTTACAGCAACATTATTTAGGACAAAAGGCATGATTGGATAATAGAAATTTCCCCATGGGGTAATAAAGGTTATCTTGTGTTGATCCTTAGGAGTGACTAAGATTTGATTTTATCTAGAGAATATATCCATGAGTGATAACATTTCATGGCCAACTGTCAGATCAACAAGTTAATCGATACTAGGCAATGGTAAATCATCTTTTAGACAAGAGAGGTTTAAATCATGATAGTCGATGAAAATATGGATTCCCTCAGTCACTTTTGTGACAAAACTAATACTATAAATCCATTGTGGGTAGTTGATGGGTTGGATAAAGTTAAAAAAAAGGAGGTATTAAAGCTCTTCTTTGATAAGGAGAGTAATACGAGGATGCATTTTGTGAATCTTCTACTTAAAAAGTTTAGCATCTCAATTGGTGATAATGTTATGGGTGACAATAGGGGGTTCAATACTAGGCATGTCATTATAAGACTAAGAGAAGTATTTGCTATGGTCATTAAGAAACGTGACATAATTAGCTTGCTCAGAGGAATCTAAAGATTGGCCAATCTTAAGACATGAGGGTTATGAGGGTTGATGGCAATGCTTGATTCATTTAACATAACTTATGTTTTAGATGGGAGTGATCTTTGGATATAGGAATCATCTGCACCCATGTAAGTGAGAATTAAATTATCATCTTGACATTAGATAGTGTTAATAGTGGGATAATCTTCATCAATTATATTAGGATAAATGAGAGGAAGGGACCTTATATCCTTATCCTAATGATAGGTGAGAGGCCCCAAATTGATGACATTTATAAAAAAAATTAGGAGGTATAGATACCTTTGATTTAATAGGTAATGGTGGAGAAGAAGGTGGAGAAGGAGATATTGGTTCTTTGACAATTGGTTCATGGGAGATTTTAGGGAGTTTATTTTTTCATCATATCCCACCCCATACCTCTTTTTGTCATTATCAATGGTGTTTCTAGTAGGATATTCAATATGCATATAGACACCTTGATCATAATGACCCAAACCAAATCCTTTCTAGGCACACCTATAGAGATAGTTGTAAGTGAATCTAGGGTTACTCAGGAAAGAGAAGTCACAGGTAAATGGTTGTGGTAAAGAAGATGGATTGTTGGTAGTAGGAGCTTGATCAATTCCCCCATATGTGAAATTGGTTTGAAGGTTAGGGGTCCCATAAGGGATGACCATCCCAATATGGGGATCATATTTTGGGTGCATGTGAAGCCTTCCATATTCTTGTGGAGTATGGAACATGTCAAGCATCAACAAATGATATTCACCAAGTGATAAAAATTAAAAGGTATCTTCCATGGGATCCTTGTCAATAATTTATGTTATTGATATCTATGTAACCACAAGAGTGGAGCTTATAGAAGCTTCAAAAGCATCATGCAAGAAAGATGATGTTTTCAATGGGATGAGAACATCATTGGGAATATAGGTCATATTACATGTTTTAAATGGAGGTGGGTCAACAGGTATAACATATACTTTTCCATCATGCTCAAACTTGACATAGCAGTGCAAAGTTAAGGGTACACATGCCATAGCATGTATCCAAGGTCATCCAAGAGTATGTTATATTGTAACTCTCCTTCCACAACATAGAAGAGACCAAGAATTATGTGGGGACCTACATGAATATGTAAGACAATAGTGCCCACCATAGGAGCTGTAGTATCATTAAAGGAATAGAGTACTGCATTAGTTTGAGACATGCAATTGTCAGGAAGGGCTAGCTATTTGTGGGCATGGGTGGAAATAATATTAATACTAGATCCCCCCTCAATAATAACTCTCTTGATATGATTTTAATCAATATATGAGGTAATAAAAAAGGTAGAATCCTAATCTTTAGGGTGTTGAAGTGGAATTTTTGAATCACTAAAATAAATTAGGGAGATGGAATTAAGGGAGCTAACCAAAGATGTAAGAGGTTTGGGATCATCTAATTGTACCTCAATTTATTACAAAGAACTAGTCAAAGTTTGATGATTTTGGGATGAGATTTAGATTAACTCATACAAAGACATTTTCATAGGAGTTTGGTGAAGCTATTTCACCATTGAGATTTGGATAACGTCTAAAGATGTTGTTTTAGGAGCACCCAAGATGGAAATCTTAGGGTTAGTATGGGGAGTGTCTTTGGTTAAGGGATGGGTCCAAGTTGTAGTGACTTTTTCCTTAGCTTTATCTTTTTAGTTTTGTGATCATGTGGCCATATTAACTATGTTGATTTGAAAATTTGGTGAAGGAGGTGGTAAAGGGGTTATGATGACATATTTGGGTGGAATAGTAGAAGGCACTATAGGTTCCAAAGGTGGAATAATAGGAAGGTCAATGGTAGTGCCATCAAAAAGAGTGTCAACATCAAATTATTGTTGAATAACCATTGTGAAGGCTTTACGATGTTTAGTATCATGTCTAGGTGAATGATGATATATACACAATTGTGTATCATCAAACCAAGATGGCTTCATTCCAAGAGGATTATAGGTATTAATGGGAGGAAGAGTTATTACCAAATATTGTAATAACTGATGTAATAAAAATCTTTAAGAGTCTGCAAGTGGGCTTAGGCTTGTTATACTAATAAAAGTGGACACCTTCTTTTGTTTCAGTGTTGGAAAGGTAATTTTATGTGGTGTTTTGTTTGATGATGGAAAAGTTACATGTTTTACTATCACCTTCTTAGTGTCAGATGTGAGAAGCCTACTAGATGGCAAAGGTAGGAGTAGAGGTAGCTTAATCTATTTGTTTGGCTTGGTTAGATGATATTCCAACTAAAGTAGAAGGGTGTGGCCCCAAAATGGATGGTAAAGTTGAGGGTTGAAGAATGGATCAATGAGATATAGGAGGCTTAACATTATTCTATATTTTAGGGTGAGAAACTTCAACTTGTTGTTGAGGAGTTAAATCTAATTTCACCTATGGATGAATTAAATTAGAAATAGGGCATACACCTAAGGGCCTGATCTACTTTAATGTAACAAATTTCTATCAGGGTGAGGTTTCTAACATAGATGGCTAAACTTTAGCTGATTTTGGTGAAGAAGTTCTATCTTTTTCAAAGACCTTAGGGTAAATGGTAATAAGGGTATTGGTGGTAAAGGTTGACATTCATTGTGTTGGATATGGAGTCTTAAGCTAGTCCCAAAATGTTGCATGGTCAAGCTTATAGAGTCAATAAATTCTAGACTTTTCACCAAACATGATAATGGTTTTGATGGATTTGATGTATGCCTTATGGTTGTGTCTTTACAAAGTTGTGGTGTTTGGGAAAGAGGGAAATTGTTGGTTTTTACTAATTTGAGCCAAAGGTGAAAAATAACCACAATGGGGTCTTCTTTCATAGATATAGGAGAAGAGACTTGATCTACCATGGGTGGAGGGGAGGTAGGAGAAGTAGGTTTATCAAGAGGGTAAAGCATAGGTGTTATGGATCCCTCAACATGTTGGCATGGCATGGGTAAAGTATGATCCTCCATAGGTAAAAGAAGGGGTAAGAGTGGTGCAATTGGAATAGGCACAATAGGTCTCTCATTTATTATGGGAGTAGATAATATGGACTCTTCTAGGTGCAAAGGTGAAGTTGGTGTGGTAACACTCTCTATAGATGGAGGAGAATTAGGTGAAGAGGGTTCTTCAAGAGGGTATAATAAAAGAATGATGTTCCCTTCAACATGTGGTTGAGGAATAGGTAGGGTGTGGTCTTCAAGTGGTAAGAGGATAGGTAATGTTGGTGTAAATGAAATTGGGATTATAGACTCCTTAGGTGGCAAAAGGAATCGTAAAGGAGGTTCCTCTCCTCGAGGGAGTGGAATGGGTGAAATAGGCTCTTTTACTTGAGCAGAAAGAATGGTCAAAATAGATGCCACTGAATGTGGGGGAGGATTTGATGAAATAGGTATCTCCTATTGAGGGGCAAGTTGAACTAAAGATAAAGGAAAAACCATATTAACTATATGGGTATTATGGTCACCTAAGTTAATTGTGGATTGGACAATATTTTGATTCGATGAATGGTTAGGAAAAGGGTGTTTAAATACATCCATACCTTGATTAGAAGGTATTTTAGGATTATCAAAGATGATATCACCTCTATCAAACATATCTTGAACAATGTTCTTGAGTGTCTAACAATTATTAGAGTTGTGGCCTTTAACTCTATGGTAACCACAAAATGCATCTTAATTGTATCAGGTTGGGATAGGATGGGAACGGTCAAACTGTATAGGAGGTTTAATTTGAGGAAGGGTTATGACACTTTTGTATAATAATTTCTCCAAGATGGATGTATATGATTCCATAATGGGAGTGTATTGTCTTTATTCATATCATTGTTAGAATTGCTTGGTCAAATTTTGAGAAGTTGAAGAATTCGATTGGTTTGTGGTTGTGGAAGAGGATAACTTAATGAACACTATGTTAGTAGATCCTTTAACCTTTTGGTTAGAGGGAGAAGTTTTAAAGGAGTCATCATTTGTCTTAATATTGGGATTCTTACTATGTAACTTGACTTTGCCTTCATAAAAAATGTGAACCTCTATTTTTTGTGCCATTGTAAAAGCTTAATCAAATGTGTAGAAAGTTTGTACCTAGACTATGGATGAGATGTGCTTAACACATTTCCTTAATAAAATATCAATAAAATTAGGTTGGGGTAAGAATAAAGAGAGTTTATTGATCAAGCTTCTCCAATGAGTGATAAAATCTGCAATAGACTCATCATCAAATTATCTGATAGAATCAAGGTCTGTTATAGAAACCTTCTTATAAATATTAATAGAGAAATGGTATATGAATATTTGTGAAATTTGGGTAAATGAGAAAAGGGAGGAGTGAGGTATAGAGCTATACCAATCTAGGGTAACACCTAAAAGAGACAGGGAAAGTGTGAAGTAGTAACACATCATCATGCCCTATTAAATAAAAAGCATGTCTAAATGCTTGCAAGTGCTATTGTGGGTCCTATTTACTCTAAAAATGAGTAAATTTAGGGAGCTCCCATTGGCTTGGATAAGGGTGAATAGGCATAACTAATCATAAAATAATACATTATTTGAAATAGAAACAAATGTCTCTAGATTAGACATCTTGTCTATTAGCATCTTAATAGGTCTAGAGGGGGATTAGTTTGGGGGATTCTTCCTAAGTTATAGGGAAGCTGATAAGAAGTAGAGGGAGTGTATGACATAGATTGTTGAGGTTGTGTTGGGGAAACATAAGGATAATGATTCATAGGCCGAGGTGTGGAAAGAAAAGGGACTTGTCCCATTGGGTTGGAGACTATGCCTTGATTAGTTGTTATTACTACAAGTTGAATTATTGTCATGGTTAGACTGGATGAAGGTGAGTCATAAATCAAGTAATTATAGGTGTGAGGGTGGATGGAATGGGTAACACTAAATTTTGGAATGGGGTGTGAATTCACTGAACTAGTTGTGGTTGTGAAACTAGGGAAGTTACACCAGTGTTTAGGTGGGATTGGGTGGTTGGAGATGCCACATTTTGAACATTTTTTATATTTAGGTTACTCATAAAAGTGGTGGTTTGGGTAACCATGGGGAAAATAGTGGAGGAAACTAAAACTAAGGTTATCTCCATTAAAGAAGTTGGCATACCATAGTTTGGGTCACCTATAGAATTATGGTTTCGACTCATAACAAGGTAATGCTAAAGGGTTGTCACATTGTGATCAAGAAATTTAGCAAAATATTGATCTCCCTTAGGCATAATGGGAATTTGGTTAGGGTTAGGAGTATGCTCTATATCTGAAGTATGCTCCATGATAGAATTAGAAGTGAGAGGGGAAGGTGGAAGTGGTTTTCAGCTTGCATAATTAGCTCATGTCAATACCATGAAAGAGGTGGTTTAAATAGTCTTGCTACCCTGTATTTCAAACAAAATAAAGAAAAAATAGGTTTGGGTGGAGGTAAATGGGTTATTTTATCTTTTTGTAGTGACATAGTCACAAAAATTAATAGGGATAACTGATATTAGTAGGAAAAGTTCATTTACATCAGTGGAATAACTGATGTCGATAATTAAAGTCTATCGATATTAGTATTATTAATTGATTTCAATCACTATAAAATCTTAAGAAATGAATGATTTGATGTTTTAAGAAATTATAATATAAAAATAGGTAAAATAATAGATGTAAAAGGTCTGTGTAAGAAGGAATAACACTCAGAAAACCTGAGATAATAGGTTACACAAAATAAGCATTTGAAATAGTATTGATTTGGTGAATCAATAGAAAAGCATTCTTACCAACTCAAAAATATAGAAGACAATTGAGAAGGAGAAAAAGAACATTCAGCCAGCAACTATTAAGTCCTAGAAATTAATTTTAGTCTTGTGTTGGCTTATTCCTTAATCAGATAGTGAGAAGATAATTTAGTTATCGAAGGTACTAGAAAGAAATCTAGAGTTAGTTTCAAATTAGTTTTGGTGCTTAATAGGAAATCTATGTTAGACTAGGTATGTGGCTTGTTATAAGAGCTTGTTCTTCACACTTCATGAACCTATAGATGAGTCGGGCTACTTAGCCAAAATATACCTTCTGTCTAGAGATTATACTCTACCAGAGAAAGGAGTGGGTTCTCCCCTTGGTGGTGAAATCCAAGTAGGATAGCCGAATAGGGTAATGTGATGAAATCCTGATGGGCCTTTTCTTAGGTGAGTTTAGATGCTTGTTTATGTGAATGTGATTTTATTGTGTAACATAGGTTTACTATGATTTATTCAAAATTCTTGTAACTAACTAAGTTAATATGCAACCAACAAACTATGAAATGTAGTAAGTTTTAAACCCAAATCTGAAATGTTTAGATTCTAATGAAAATAAAGAGGAAATAGGAATAGAGTATGAATTTGAATATCCTAATATGCATGCGAGAGGAAGTAAATAAGGTATTCTCTTTCTTTTGTAAAATAAAATGATAAATTGCTTTTAGAGGCAAGGAGAAAAGAAAGGAAATCTCAATTTTAATCTCTTTTAAAGAGAGAATAAGATATTGAATTTTTTATATTTTAAGAGAAAAGAGAAGGAAGAAGTGAAGGAATCAAAATTATAATGCACCTATATGAATGTTTTAAAACAATAAATGAACCTAAGAAAAACTCTAGGGTCCCACCAAGTGTGCCAAAAATGTTTCACTAAATTTTGTCTATTTTAAGTCTAAAGGAAAATAGAAAGAAGGATGGGCATAAGTGATTAAAATGAACCTAGATTTGGTTTTCGCACCATATCCAGACATTATGGGAATTCCTCTTTGGTTGGGGAGGACTACCTAAAAATAAGAAAACACTACCACAAGATGTTTGTTAGCAGATAAATGAGTGGGATGCCAAGCTACGTGCTTATTCTAAGAAGTGTGAAACTTCCCTAGAGATGACAATCCACTTTTGAGAGGCAAAAGAGTAATAAATAACTAAACGAGAGATAAAGAGAGAGTGAAAGAGAGATAAGATTACCATTATTAACAACCTGTACATAGTAGAGAGTGAGACGGTGCAGGTGAGGTACTTTGTTGGTGTTTTAGAAGTTGTCTAGGTAGGTTTTGAAGAGGCTAAGAAAGTGACAATCACTGACATCAGTAGGAGTGTGACTGATATCAGTTATACTACCAAGGTTAGTAGTTAGGTGACTGATGTCGATTATGCTACCAAGGTCATTAAGGGAAATAATTGTCTAGGAGCTTGTAGAAGGCTTTCTTGGGTCTGGGAAATGGTTTGGGTCAGTTTAAGGAGGTTAAGAGAGTTATAAGAGGGAGACTATGGCTTGGTTAAGTATGGTAGAGATTTGGTATGTCAGGTAAATGGGAAATAAGTAAGGAAGCTTTGTAACTCCCTCATGGGGTATAGTTAGAGGTGCATAAATTAGTACAAGATAGATATAATGAAATAGTAGAATACATATTTAAATGACCTACAGTATCAGTGATGTACTTAGCCATAGTGGTTGATGAATGATAAGTGTCAGGTTCATGGTCTCTATCAGGGATTCTAAACTTGAATGTCTGAACAAAGAGAACAAGTGGGTGTTTTTGGTCCTCAAGAGCTCAGTTACTGATTATGATTGACTTACGTAGGGTGATTATAAGCTTAGATGTCAAAAATAGAATGTTGAGAGCCTGAATGAGAGTAAGAATTGATTTTCTTAATATGTACTGACCTAAACTACAAGTTGGATTTTGGCTTATATCGCTGACATCGATGATCCCACCAATGTCAATCATGGGTTGATCGATGTTAGTGGCCTTAAGATAGGTAAAACTTTCTATTTTTGGCCTATTTTCTATTATTGTGCATGCCAATTATGACACCCATTATAAAATGGTAAAAATAAGAGGTTAGGAAGGAAGTAGCTGTTTAGGAATTTAGTTTTTTGATGGGAATAAGACTTGGGTAATTAGGATGAGGGGACCATGTCTTGAGGTGACTCATTAGGGGAGAATGAGTCATAAGATGAAATGGCCAGGTAAGGTGGCAATAGGAGTTTTTTAATTAACTTAATTAAGTATTCTAAATTAATTATATATGTGAGGGATAAAATTATGGGTTAAGGAGATTAATTGTTATTATTTAAAATTGGTTTTGGGGGGTTTTGACATAGGGAGTTACGCATGTGTGTGATGTAATTTTGGTGTTTACAGGGTATTCTAAATGTAATCTCAAGCCTACATAGCACATGATAAGGATATGATAGAAGGTAAATGCATCCCTTAGGGTATGTGTGGCTTCCCATTACTATCCCACCTATCACTATTCATTTGAAGTTGATGATATTCAACTTTCCCCTTTCATATAACATCTTTCTTGGTAGGTCATGGACTCATCATATGTGAGTAATCAAATATTCCGCCTGCTAATGCATTAAATTTCCTCATAATGGAGCCATTTAAAAGATTCAAGGAGACACTAACCCTTAAAATTTTGAATAATTCTAAATCATGGTGTCTTCAAGATTCCTACCCTTAAGCTTTGGCCTAGTGTTCCATTACATAAGTCATAACATCTCAAATTTCTGATCAACTCAACTAGAGGTTATAGTGGGTATCCTAAGTTCATTGGTAATATTCCTCCTAACATTTTAGACTCTGATGATGATGAGCTTGATGAGATTAATATAAAGATCAAAACCTCTAATCTCTCACCTCATCTCATCTCATAACTTCATACTTCATTTCAGCCTTATTTTCACAAGCATATTTGTGATGAAATTCTTGTAGTCTTAACCAAGACTAGACACTCTATTCACTAATCTTCCTCTAATGACAAGGTCATCCCAACCTATGCCATTAATCTTAATAATCTAGATTATGATGATGGTTATTATTTATATGACCTTCGTTTAGGTGGCCTTGTCTAGGTCCATGATGCTAAGATTGTTACCACTCTTCTTTACTTGAGTCTTTTCAGGCATCTCATCATTCTCTTTAATTTATAGTTCCTAATTCTTGCATTTTCCCTCTTTATCATAGGGTAGAGATGGAACTGATACCTATAGTTTCTAAGGATCCACTTAGAACCATGCTCTTGGATCATTATATGATCACACCTTATCACTTTTCCACACCTAGGGCAATCCTCCTTAAACCTTCTCTAAATCCCACCCCTCCTTCAGTAGGGATAGCTATAGTTAATCCTATTCCTTTTTCCACTCTAGTTGAACCTATTTCCTCTCCTACTATTGTTGAGTCTATTCCTACTTCTCGTCTTAGTACTCCTCTTGTTGATCCTAGTTTCACTCCTTTCTTATCATCACCCTCCCTTGATTATGGTTTACTTTTGCTACCTAATATGGCTTCTTTACCTAGTAAATAGGTTGATGAATCTGATTTAGCTTCTATTCCTATTTCATCTCATTCTGTGAGTTCTCCTAAAACCATTCATAAGCATATCTATTACTTATATGGGATAGATAACCATTATTATACCCATTGTCACAAGTTGAGACAGTATCTTGATACCTTGCATCATTCTTCCCCATTATCAGACAAATCCATATCTCCCCTAAAGGTACTTCCTAAATATTTACCTAAGTATGGTGAGGTATATTATTTATGGCACCTACATGGAATGCATCATACTGATCATTATTGCATTCTACAATAACATCTCAAGGATAACCTTGTAGCCATCCTTGGACCTTATACCATTCCTCCCATAGGTCATTCTCATAAGAAGGCTCCTCATTATTCTCCTATGGCTCCACCATTAGTGGTTCCATCACCTCTTGTGGTCCCTTCACCATATTATATTCCTCCACATATGATTCCTTCACCTATGGACCTTCCCTCACCTATGGATCCTTCTCCACCTATGAGTCCTTCACCCACGGATCCTTCTCCACTTGTGATTCCTTCTTCTCTTGTAGATCTTATTTCCATGCATTATCCTAACTAAAATTTGCCTAAATTTCCTCCTTAGCATGATCCTTTGATCAATCCTAATTTTTTAGTTGAGGAGATCATAAAATAAGTATTTTCCTAGTATTCACTAAAGATTGATGAGATATTATCTGTGGTGCATATTCAACTTCATAGAGACTTATTTGATGTATTGTATAATGTGTGTGTATAGATTTA
Organism: Torreya grandis; assembly: GCA_037957365.1. Classification (NCBI taxonomy): domain Eukaryota; kingdom Viridiplantae; phylum Streptophyta; class Pinopsida; order Cupressales; family Taxaceae; genus Torreya; species Torreya grandis. The sequence goes on from JARHVA010001055.1 coordinate 2,208,430, forward strand.
CTAGTATTTATGAGCACATGCTTGGTGCTTTCACATTTATATTTGGAGTGGACATGTACTCCACTCATATTTTTTATCTATTTGATTATATCATTTGACACTGTGTCAAATTATTTCTTATCTTATATCATGTTTCTCCTTCCGGTTATATTATAGTTAGTTTATGTTATCATTTTTTCATCTAGCATATGATTATATTTCTCTTATTATTGCTTTTATTTATTTTCCTTTAGAATATTTCTCAAAACTGTTCCCTTGTATATTCATGATTTTTTGCTTTATTATCTCTATTTTTCATAAATAGTTATCATGGTGACCTGGTTATACTTACCCTCTTCCCTTTGGGTACTATATCCTATTACCATGTGATTAGTTATAAATCAATCCTTCTCATTACTATTTCTTTCCACCAGTCCTCCTTTGGATATCCTTTTTCCCTCCTTCCTTCTTTTGTAAACTAATCATATAAATGGTTGAGACTTGAGATCAAATGCTAAGTTCATTATCAATCCTAAGTGTTTTAGTCAATATTTTATCTTGAGTCACTTAGCTTTCTTTAACCTTAGCCTATACTTCATTAATGTGTATCACTATTTCTCTCATGATTGGTCATTCCAAATCTATATGGAGGAGGAATCTAAAAAATCTTTAAGAGAATAAAGTTAAAAGCCAAATAATTTAAACACAAAGGAATGATATCAAATGGAAAAAATATTGAATATTATTAAAAGTCCAATCACAATAAAAGATGTGATTCAAATCACATCTACTTCTTATAGTAAAATATCAAACTCCACAGTTGGCCTCATGATAGAACCAAGGTACTTTGGGGTATGGTAGGCTAGTAGATTAGAAGAGGAGAATAAAAAATCTTTTAGTGATACCTACTTTCCCATGTAAGTACCCAATCTTTGCAGTAGGTAGATGGCTCTATAAGGGGTCTTGAAGAGTATGGAACATGTCATTATAAGGTAGGTCCATTTTAATTTTCCTTATCCCAATCTACCATCATGAGTTGATCTTAGTATCACACCTATTTGCCCAAAATTCTTTATGCCTATAACAAGCAGGTTTTCTTTGTATATAGATAACCACTAGTCACTTAGTGTTTCCTCATATCCTTAATATACCTCTTGCCTCTTAAGGTCTTCTCATAAGACACCTAAGTCTTGCTTCTTACACTCCCTTTCTCATTCCTTTTACTTCATATTTCCTCTTGGGAAATATTTTTTTTCTTATTGATCACTCCCCATAGGATATCATTTATGAGTTTCTTTATAAGACCATAGATAGGACGTGACATCCCTCATAAATTACCATCTTTTCCATCCTATTACCCACATCCTTGATTTACCATTCCTTATCATTTTTATTACCAATCTTGATTTGGTACCCCTTGGATTTTTCTTTTATGAGTTGCATTTTAAGACCATGGATAGCACCTGACCCTCCTCACAAAATTTTCCAATAATTAAGTCACCATACAAAATTACATGTGTCAAATATGAGATAAGATTTGATTTATTATGAGGTTACACATCATTGATATACTTCTTATCTTTAATTAGTATGTGTTATGCTTACTTCATTTTTATTTCGCCTTTTATTTTCTTATTTTTTGAGTGCATGTAAGATTACAGCCATTTTTTTAATTCCTCATACTTCCCATCTTGAATTAGTATAATAAATTTAAGACAAAATTTTTGCAAATTCTATTTTTATTTTATACTTACCATCGTGATATATTATAATTGATTGACTTAATTTTAATTTGTTTTTCTTACCATTTGTGCCCTTTTACATACCTTCCATCTTATTACATTGTTCGGCATACTTCCCAATGTGATATTTAGTATGATTTTACTTGTTTTAATTTGGTGAAAAAATATTTTACATTGGTTTAAAAATAAATCCCATTTTACCATCTTGTTTTCCATTTTCTTAGATTTTTATACTTAGTCATTTTTTGTTATTACACATTTCCCAACTTGAACTAGTGTGTAGTGCAGTTTTTATTGATTATATTTTTTGAAGTCTTTTTTTTGCCTCTTTCTTTCTAACCATGCATGTGTACTCCATAATTCTATAAAAGAAACCACAACGCATATATTTCTTATATCATATACAATAAATCTAAATACATGTGCTAGAAATAAATATATCCAAAAGCATACACAAACACAACCATCATAAAGATAACATACACAACCAACACCAATAAGTCAAAAATGATACATCATATATATAACATGAGTTTGATACAACATATACAAACATATATAAAGCCCTATAACTAGGGTTGTGCTCCATCTTATCTATGTCATGGCCTACCCATGCTACCTATTGAGACCTCATTTGATTCCTTTGAATGGTATTCTATAATGAGTTAGTCTAAGATCTTAATCCCTTTACCTATCCCTATAGTCATGTTATCTACACCTATGCCTACACCAACTTAGCTTGAGTCACTAGATGTGCCTATGTCAGCTAAGTCAGCATCACTACATATGCCTATGTCATCTATCTCACTATCTCTAGATGTGCAACTCTCTCATCTACCAAGGCCTACTAGGCATATCTCTCATCTGCACCCATCTCTACTGATGGTTACATCTTCTCTCTCTACACCTATATCTACCTCATTACCTTACCAACTAATCTAAACTAGCTTGCCTAAGTTGAGGTAGATGGTACACTCAAATTCTATAGTGTCATGGGTTCATATGGATATAGAGTCTTAACTAGGATGTCATGGAGCACTACCCTCACTAGGAACCCCCATATCTCCTCCTCAGCCTCAAGTATGCTTGAAAAATCACACTATGTGGATATTAGATCACTACCATATCTCATAATATCTATCTATATCTCTCTACTACCAAATAAAAACTTAATTAATAATTCAACCATATTCATACCTATCTACGTCTTGTCTCCCATGATATCATCATCTACATGATCACCTAACACAATATCCCTATCTATGTAACCTCCTAATACCTCCTCGATATGTCACCTCCTCAACTCAATCTTAGCTATCATGGCTTGTGTCTATCTTAGCCTCCATCTGAATGGTCTCTCTATCATCTCCTTTGGCTCATATATGGGGTCATCTGGGATGTCTATAGTCTTCACTCTCTCTTGTCTCTATCACCACTATGTCCTAGATGGTTGTTGCTCATCTTGTTATGGGGATGGTAGTGGTACATTTGGTATCTCTAACTCCTCCACCTGCTCCTCTACCACTCATCGTGCCTAACTAATTCATGGTTATTCATAATATAGCCTCAGTGTTAGCCTTACTATCAGTGGTCTAAGTCCTTTCTTTCCTCATGGCTCACTCACATGTCAAGCCCACTAGTCAAACATTAGTATTAGTTTCATTGGATGAGGTAAGCCCATTTATCTTGGTACTTATTCCACTAGATGTGGCTCTTTCCACCATGTATAGTGTTTGATCACCTTTCTCTTCTCTATTTCTAGTGAAACTATGTGCTAGCTTGCCTATGTAGCTATTATGTACCTATACAGCTACCACATGATGTTTATACATTTCACCAACTATAGTGTTGGAATATGGGGCAAAACTCACATTACCTAGTCCTCTCTCCATCTCCCCACTCAAGGTGACCTATCATTGACTACATGGGGAAACCTAGCCAATTGATACATGGGAAATATCTCATATATCCATGTTATCAATAGTATGATCAATCCCATAGTATTTTACCCTTTGACCAGCATCTCAAATTGATCATGTAAAAGCTATAACCAAATGATATAACCTATATCATATAATACTCCCTCCTCTAGTATAATCTTGCTCAAGGCTACCATGAATAGTGTTACCTTGCCATCCAACTTGTGGTAGAGCACTCATTATGTCACAAGGCCTATCACCACCTTCTATAGGTCCAAAATCTATGATATATATACATCACCCATACTGACTCTCCATCATCTCAATATCATCTCTAAGACTGTAACCCATATGGCTAAGGGTCTCCTCTCCTCTAAGTTATTTGGTATCCTTGTGGTCACTAGTGCTCCTACTATGGGCAGCTCAAGGATGACATGGACATCCTCTAGTGTGATACCCACCTCTATCACATCCCCATCCACTTCCCATTTAAAGGTGTTAGTCAATCATTTATATCATCCCAAGAACATGACTAACATGTCAGCACTGGGGGGATCTTACACATATCAGATATACCTCCTAGACCCATGGCTACCAATCTAGCTTGATCTTCATCTAAAAATCTATCCAACAAGTCCAATAACCAAAACATGTCCACCAACCTCTATAATCTAGGTCAGCTATGCAACCAAGAAATAACAAAGGATGTATTAGTTTTTCCATGTCATGTATAATCATAATACATTCTTTATACATCATCTTTTACAATTTTAATTAAAAAAATCCTAAATTGATTTTACATTATTGATTTTATCTTATTTATAGCTTACTTGGTCCTTTTTACCCTCATTTGGTCATTTCAGGCCATTCTATCCCTCTTTTGTCTTTTTTCATGCTTTTTTGTGCTTATTCTAGTTCCTTAGTCAACCTAGTTTGACCAAAATTTCCCTATTTTTGTCATAGTTGACTTCAAATTCTAAGTCAACTCTCTTATCTTACCCTCCCTAGTACTAAGTTTTCATTTTGGCCCTTACAAACTAATTACTCACTCCATTCTAGCTTTTCATCTTGTAAATACACTAGGTCAACCATATGGATTTTACCCTATTTTATCTTACTAGGTTGACCTAGTGGACCTAGTGTATTATGTGTGTTGACCCAATACATTTTTCACAAAATGTACATTTTACTCATTTTATTCCTAAAAAATTTCAACCCATTTCTTGTCCTCCCATTTTCTACCCTTAGAATCTATTTTTTCTCAAATTTGACATATATAAATGCTTAAAAACAAATTTTATCAAAAAATCACTTAATTCTATACAGATTTCAAAAATTGGTTTGAGATCCAAAGTTGCATACCTATAGTGCACCTATTTCCACCTTTGGGTGTCCTCCTCATCTAAAATGTTGTTACCTCACCCTCCTAGCATTGTTTGGTCTTAGATTTCTCTTTCCTCTCTTTCACAATTCAAAATGTCAAATGAATTCTTTTTTTCCCTATTTAAAAACACTTTTTTTTCATTTATTTTTAGGTAGATTCCTTACTTTGCATTTATCTTTGCTTATGTTCATCTATTTTCTAAACTATAAATTGCATTAGAATAATGATGACATAGAGATTATTTTACACTATCATATATCTATATTCCAAAAATTTCAATTTTTGGCTATTTTTTACACTAACTTTATAGGTTATCCTAATGTACTCTACATTGGACACCTTTATTTCTTATAGTCTACTTATTTATTTACAACACTAAGGTAATTTAAGTTTATGTGTTTTTCAAATATATTTCTTTCATTTATCGTATTTTTTACTTACTGCACCATACTTATCATCTAAGTTGTTTGTTATCATGTTCCCTTTCAAAGCACCATCCTGAATTGCACTTATGTGACACGTGATGAGCTTTGACTTGGGTATATATACACATAATATTATCAAACTTTTAACTATTATTAACACTTCATATCTTGTAGGAACCTATCAAGTCTCAATCTCTTTGAGTGCATGCTTTATGGGGTGCACCAAGAAAGTGGTGGGTAGACCATTGATGCTTCATAAGATTATTATTCCTTCTTTCCACTTACCATCCACATACTATCCTCATGAAACCATTGAACCCCAAGCTTATTATTCTCATTTCTACCTATTACTATCACTTGACAAGTTTTATCCTTCATTTATTGCCTTAACACCCTTTTGACCTATTATTTGTGCTAGGTCAACCAGGTTGACCTAGCACAGTTTAGGAACTTTTCCTCTCTTTTGGTTTATTGGCCTCTTGATTGACCCAGTAAAATCCTAGTGAGCTAGACCTAAAAATGTGCTTGGTTGACTAGGTCAAACTAGCATAGCCAACATGTCCAAATGATATTTGGGTAAGATGATACAATATATAAGGTCATTTACCACCATTTGTAAGAGTGAAGAATTAAGCAAAGAAGTGTAAATGAACATATGCCTATTGACCATTCTAGTTGGGGAATAAAGCTTTAAGGTTAAATAATTTATTTAGAGCTCTGATCTTATTTTGTGGATAATTATTTTGGATACTTTGATAGTTTGTGTATCCTAGAGCTGATTTATCTTATTTATCCTTACATATCACAATAATCTCCTACAAAGCACCTTGGGGAAGGGAGAGATTGAGCCTCAACGGGTTCATCTAAAAAAGTAATTATTCCTAACTATATTCCTTCTTTTCAAGAGTAGATAGATAGTGCATTTTTATTATTCTCTCCCATGTATTAGGATATACACTGATGTGAGTATATGTATTCTACACATTTTTAGTTTAGTTGTTTATTTGTTTTGTTTCTAACCCCCACATTGTGCCTCAAGCTTTGGTGCACACTAGAGTAGATTTAATTTTATTGTTATTATATTATTTAAATATTAAATCATAGTAATATTTTAGGTTTGTTGTATTATTTTGTTATATTTTAGGCTTTGGAACCCTACCTCACACAATGTGTTGTGATAAGTGATCCCATAATCAGGGCTAGTAGATCCTCACATTGGTCATGCTCCCACTTAAAAATTATATACCCAAAATTAGAAGTTAGGTTTGATATATCCCATATGATATAGGATTTATTTATGTACATGATGCATTTTTTATTGTATACAAGGATCTCCAACCCCTACCTAGTTAAGCACCTACTATACTAGTCTTTTACAAGCTCTATATTACAAGGAGGCTCCAACCCCCTAGGTAGCTTAGAACCAAATAAGTCACATTTAATATATGATAAATTTAGAAAACCTGTTTATAACTCAATTGTATATGACAAACTTATTTTTCATTCTTTAACCTTTAATGTCACTCAAATAGCCTCTTAAGTTGTCTTTCTCAAATATCCCTCTTTGGTATAATTAGATCAAATGACCTTGTTCAAAACCTATAAAAAAATATTTAGATACTCATATAATTTTAAACTTATCTCTATGATGATATTCAATCCCTTCATATATTCTCCAATAACATTATATCCTTCGCTTGATAGCTCAATTCTCTAACTAGTTAAAATAGGCTTATTAGGCCTTAACTTTATACTTGATTATTTCTCATACCTATCTTGATTGGACAAGGACATCACCATAATTTTATTATTATTTAAATATATCAATACACACATTTCATAATTTAAACAAATAATACATAAGTCATTCATAGTCCATAAGGACCAAATCCACCATTAGGCCTAATAGAGACCTAATGCAATTAGGTTTATCTTATCCACACTTTACAAATCTAACCCTTAAGGAATAATTATTGTATTATAAAATAGATGAAACACTTCATAAATTACTCCAATTAAACCCTAATAAGTTCACATTTGGGCCACAAACTCCATTTCACCCATTTCACTACTTGGACCTACAAATTAGGTCTCCTTGCCAATAGGCCTTCTCATTGCTTGAAAGTCTATCTAGAAAATTTGAACCATATACATAACTTTCACACATAAAACATACATAAAATATTATTAATAAGATATTAAAAACTTAAAAACCTTCACAAATTTCTTTGGTCATCACCACACAGACCAAAAGGCCTCAATAACACTACTACAAAAGGCTTACTCAGAAACACCAAACACTATCAACACATAGTCAAAATCATTTGAATTTCCAAGATAGAAAAGGGAATTTAAATGAATAAAAATACATTAAAATGATATTATTAATTATTTATAACAATTAAATAGCTTTTCATCTTTGAAATTAGTGACAAATAACTCAAGAACATCCTTTTCACACACACACACACACACACACACACACACACACACACACACACACACACACACACACACACACACACACACACACACACACACAGAAGGTTACCTGTAGGACCAAAAACATAGTCAAGAAAATAAACTTATAGAGAACCTATGGGAACACTTATATGATATTAAAATGGATTTTTTTTAAAATTTATCATGCTTATATAATATATAAAAATATATATTACATGGTCTTATATCAATATTGGTGTTACAGACCAATCTCACTATGTCACTCTACACAAACTTCACTATGTTAGTTAGACTAGTTTTATGATTTTTTTTTACTTGAGTATAAAAATTTAAAACATTAATATACCAAAGTTATAGGAGAGATAGGTCTTGAATAATGACCCCATACCTTAGTATCCATCCCTAGTCCTCTACAACCAATCCCTAATCTCATTCTCATTTCTGCCTAATTTTCTCACTATTTTGCTCATTAGGCTAGTTTAACAATAGGCTAACTTCCATGATTGTTTCATCAAATTTTTTTTCAAAAAACTAATAAAAAAATTCCATGGTTGTATACTATAACTCTTTCACATCATCCTCCATATATTTTCATGCTTTGACCCAGTTAACCCTACATATAGCATCAAAACTCCTAAAAATAAGGGTTTTCCTGTAGCTTCTACTCACTATCAAGACAAAGAAAACCACTTGATCAAACCTTGAATATTCCTTTACATTTTATAATCATAAAATAGGTCAACTAAACCATTATGATCAATAAATTATTAGATATTTCCTATCAGGTCTTTGTTAAGGTTATAGGAGGGTTTTACCTACCATACCTTATTAGCAATCATTCATAAAGGATTACCCCTCAAATTCAAAACCAATGATTAGAAATTAAATCTAAGGACCTTCCCCAACTACCATAAAGTGATCAATTTTTCATGCAAAGGTTTCACATGCCAACAAGCATGAGAAACTTCTTCTTAGGTCTACAACATCCCATTATGTGCACACAATCAACCTTACCATAGGTTTTTATGATTTCTTATTTACGTATTGACTTAAAAATTTATCCACACACTTGTAATGATATCTCACACATTTTTTAATTATTTAAAGAGATCTTCCAACTTTTTAAATGATATTTATCTCTCATTAGGTCACTATAGATCATTTTGCATATTAGGCCTTATATTACTAGTCATACTTGGAATATGATCATGCCTTAAAAACACTTGAACTATCTTTAACACTTTAAACTCATGACATATGTCCTCATATCTTGTTCATAAATTTCTAATATTTCTCGCATAGGTCTCATATGGCTCAACTCATCATGTTACTAGCCTTATGCCATGTTAATAAGTTCCTCAATAGAGGCTTCAAGAAATCAACATTAAGAACAACAAAGATAACCAAAAATCACATTAATGAAACTTTAATTACATTAATGACAACTTCATTCATACCTTGTAACACATTCCCAAAAATCTCCCCCTTTATCATTGATGGAATAAACACAAAGAGACTTCTCTTAATGGGAAGTAACTTATTAATGAAAATCAATCTCCCCCTTTGACATTAATGATAAATCACTTACCTACAATAACATTTTCAAATAAAATATTATAGAAAACTCCCCCTTTCATATTGAATATCTTAGATAGCTTTTTCTTGATAGATTGATATGACTCCCCCTTTGAACTCATAGATTGTGTTCTTCTTTTCTATTCTTGGAGATAAAACATCTCCACATTACATCCTCCTAAGAACTTTATATTTATTAGTGGTGTCTAGGAATATGAATAACACCTATTTCCTATCTCAAATGTTCAAAAATAACCTTTAGAATAGTCTTAGTCAAGATATTTACAATTTGATCCTTGGTAGACACAAATTTAAGCTTAATGTTTTGTTCACTCACTTGTTCTCTTAATAAATGACACTTAATAGGAATGTGTTCAGTCCCTTAATGTAATATAAGATTCTTTGAAAAAATTATGGCACTATTATTATCATAGAGAATAGGAATAGGGCCATTAAACTATGCCTTGTAGTCTCTTAGGGTTTGTTTCATCCACAATACTTGAGTACAACATGAGGCTATTACAATATACTCAGATTCACAAATAGATAAATCTAATAAATGTTGTTTCTTTTTTAACCATGAGACTAGACACTTACCTAATAAGAAGGCTCCTCTACTAGTGCCTTTTTTATCATCTAGACTCCCAACCCAATCTACATTTATATAAGCTACTAGATTAAAATTATTACTCCTTGCATACTATAAAACATATTCCAAAGTCCCTTTGAGATACCTAAGTATCCTTTTTACTAATTATATATGGATTTCCTTAGGCTCTACTTAGAATCTTCCTATAAGACCTACTTATTGCATGATATTTGGCTTGGATGCAGTAGTATACAACAAACTCCCAATCATGGATCTATACTTTGTCTAATTAACCCTTTAAGATTCATATTCCTTACTTATCTTTCATATTGTAATCATAGGTTTTATTATATCCTTAAAATATTCCATTTAAAACTTATTTAACATCTCTTTTACATACTTGACTTGTGAAATGAATATACCTTTTTTAGTTTGACTAATTTAAAGTCCAAAAAGAAGGATAGTTCCCCAAGAATAGACTATTAGAGAGTTTTCAATTATTTCATAATGATGTCATGGAGGTGTCTTTTTGAGTGTATAAATTTCCTTGATAGCCTAGGTGATAATGATAATGTGTGTAATGTGTTTGTCCTAGTATGCTTAAAGGAGGCTTTATTGATCTTTAGTTTTGGCATGGTTAGAGATGCTCAAGGATGAATATGGTAAATTGAGCATGTGAAAGAGGTCCTATAAGAGGTTTTATATGCTTTGAATGTTTTTTCTCATATATTTATACCATTTTGTTGATCATTATTTTCATCTAGACATTTTGGGTCTAGTGGCATAAAATCTAAGTAGGTAGTTTGCTAATGTCACCATTGCCATGTGTGGATGAGCCAAGAGGAGTTGGTCATATGTTTGTGATAAAATTTGATCCTAGTTTATATTTATTAAATTTTAGGTCATGTTATATATAAAAACATAATATATGAAAGTGCAAAGTTTGGCTCCTAGGTGGTTTGACAGTGTTTTCCCATACATAACCAAATTTACAATGTGGTAAGAAGAGTTGAGTAGGTATTTTGATGTAGTGATATTTTGTACATGTGGAAGTTTGAGGAGAATTTTATCATATGGTTTTTTCATTTTTGTGCCTATTTGATATGTAATAAATTTAAGGTCATGTGATGAATCATGTCAAAACATATGTATGTGCAAAGTTAGCCTTCTAGATAGTTCTTGACATAGTTGGCTCTATGGTAGAAAACATTGAGTGAATAGATTGATGGAACTATATCTCACACATATAAGGGTTATAAGATAATATTGATATATGTTTGGATTCTCCTATGTGAGGAAATCATACAGTCCAAATTTTAGATCATGTATCTAAGAGCAATAAAAGTTATTGAGATCCAATGTTGGTCTTCCAAGCAGATTGAAATGTTTCTCATACTTTATTGATTTTTCAAGAGATAAATATTAGGACCAAATGAATATCCAATAGTTCATGGGTGATTGTGTATATTTATCTAATGGTGTGTATTGATTCAAAGAGATCAAAGAGATAGCTACTTAACAATAGTCAGAGGTAAAGACTAAGCTACTTCTAGGATCTGATGGTGAGTGGTTGTTCATATTAATCAATATCAATGGAAAATATTGAATAAAATGATTTCAAAATTTCCATTTTTTTATCACAAATAAATATAAATATACATACATGATATTGATGGAGTGTGTTTATTCTAGGATGTTAGGAAGAAGCGAGATTATGCTAAGTGTTCAAAGTTTAACATTTAGGCACTGGAGCACTATGAGTTAAAGTTTAAAAAAAATAAATGGTTAATATTTAATATAATATTATATGACATGATATGATAGCATGGTGACCAAAGTTTAACTATGACCATTTGAATTCAAATATTTGAATTTAACAAAGGAAATACCAGTGTCTAGTTTTTAGGCCATAATTTTGATCTATATAGAACTTACTAATGGTGTAAATAGAAAATTTGTAGAGGAATATAATATGAATCTATAAATATATATTTTAATATATTAAAGTGTGTATAATAATATATTGAGGTTCAAATTTGATTATGTTAGACATTCGTCTGTTAAGAACCCAAGAAGGATGTTGAGCTTGTGTTGATGTTATTTTGATGTCTCATGATGACTTATCTATTTAGGAGTGTCTTATACTCCATGATGACCATTTTTGTGAGTTATGAAGGTTTTAACAATCATATACAATATGAAAAAGGGTTTATAAATTGACTGTGTGTTATCTTATGATGGTTGTTGTACAGAATGTTGTTTGAGAAAATTATGCTTAAGTAGAAGGGTACTATGATTGTTGTTGGCACTTAAGGGAGACCTATAGATCATGTGTCATGGTTCCATATGTTTAAAAGTGTTATTTTGTTCTTATTTTACTTAGATAAGTGTCAAAGATGTGAATGAGTCATCATAAGACCTAAAAGGTGATGTAGGCTTGTTTGAAAGAGAGTTGTGCTTAAGTGTGACACATTTTAGATGCCTTAAGGGTGAAGGAACGTATTTTAGCTAATAAGGAAAGATTATAGAGAGAGATTATGGCATGCCTATGTGAGAGGCATGTATGAGATAGAGAGGGAGTCTATGTAGGGGTTAGAAAATCATAGATCCATCATCAGGGGTTGAATACATCATTTCTAAGTTGGATGTGCTCACTTCAAAGGAGAATATAAAGGATTTGATCTTCCTTAGGGATAGTTGCTCCTTGTGAAACAGGTGTTTCACTAAAAGCTTTTATTAAAAAGGAATTGATCAAGGTTTCTATTATAAAGGACTTGACCAATATCTTATTTATAAACTCTTTTAGGATAATTAGTCCATGTGTTTTAGGATTGAGAGTGGGTTTCATTCCCCATGAGGGTTTCCCATAGGAGTTATGTATTATGTGTTTGATCCTATGTATGCATTGAATGAATGAGCTCTCTTGTTGCTTGATCAAGTTGATACATGTTGATTATTTAATAGTGTGAAAGGATTGTAATTAAAATTAAAATATCTGATCTCGTTGATTCACCCTCTCCCCTCTCAATTATTGTACCTCTAATAATTGGTATCAAAATAAGTGATTTGGTAAAGACTTGACAACTTAAAGGTGATCTAAGGTATAATATGGGTAGTGATCAAGGAGGTTTATCTACCAAGCAAACACCAATGTTTAATGGATCCAATTATGTTTATTGGAGGGCAAGGATGAGGAAATACATCATGTCCCTAGGGTTTGATGTATGGTAATATGTTGTGGATGGTTATGTTGCTCTTACTACTTCTCCATCTAGTGATTTAGACAAGAAGTTGTTTGAAAATAATTCTAAGGAAATGAATTTTATCACTTGTGGTCTTTTAAAGACTGAATAAACCAAGATAATCCATTTTAAATATACCAAAGAGATATGGGACAATATATATATATATATATATATATATATATATATATACATACACATATATATATATATGTACATACATATATATATATATATACATACATATATATATATATTGTGTATATATATATATATATTTATATATATATGTGTGTGTGTGTGTATGTATGTATATATGTATATATATGTATATGTATATATGTGTGTGTGTGTGTGTTTGCGTGCGTGTGTGCGTGTGTGTGTGTGTGTGTCTATATATATATATATATATATATATATATATATATATATATATATATATATATATATAATTTATGAAGGAAATTCAAAGTTCAAACTTGCTAAATTACAAACTTGTAGAAGGTAATTTGAAAGTCTCAAGATGAATGAAGAAGATTTTGTGGCATCCTTTCTATAGAGATTTGATGAGATTGTGAACATCATTAGAGGTCTTGGATGGAACCTTGAAGAGGTTATTATATTTCAAAAGGTATTAAGTCCTCTATCCCTCAAGTTTGATCTAAAAGTATCTACTATGGAATAAAGTCATGATCTTACTCAATTGAAGATGGATCGATTGTATGGCACCCTTACTACCTATGAGATGAGGAAAAATGATGATATACCACCAAATAATGAAGCAAAATTCAAGATATAAATGAAGCCAAATAAGAATTTCCAAGGTAAAAACCCAAGGAGGATGAAATTAATGATATATATGAGGATAAAATAATTGCTTTGATCTCAAGAAAATTAAAAACAAGTTCAAGAAAGTATAAGGGTAAAGTACCCCTAAAATTATTCAATTGTGGAGAGGTAAGACATTTTGATAATAAGTACACTCATAAGTATAATAAGGATGATGATGAAGAGCATGATTAAGGTCATGATGATGGAAAGAGATCATTTAGGGTTGATAAAGCAAAAAGGGATTTAGAAGTTTTGACAACAAGAAGTAATTTAAGTATAAGAAGAGTCTCTACACCAAAGAAGATTGAAGCTCATCAAATGAGAGTGAAGTTAGTGACTCAGAGTATGATCATGAATATGATGGTCCTATTAAATATGAAGCCCTGTTCCTAAATGAGGAAGGTAGTTTCTCACATCAAAATAAGTCTACTTGGAGTGATTCTGATGATGATGAAGATGAGGTGGACTATGAGACTGCATTGACAAATTCTCTTGAAAAACTAAAGATTGAGAAGAATATAAATAAGAATATGAAATCTAAACTCAAGGACTATGAGGATAAACTCAATGTGTTTTAGGAAAGATTGGTTGAAGACTCTAGAAAGCATGAAGGTGTTATCATATTTCTTAATTCTAAGTTAGAATCTATGTCTACAAGTCTAAGAGCCAAAGAGTAAGAATGCTCAAGGTATGTTTATGAAATTATGTATTTTAAAGATGAGTTAGAGAAGTCTAAAAATAAGGTGAAATCATTTGTCAAGTTTGATAGAAGTTCTAATGATTTGGATGATCTCCTATAGAGTCAAAAGTTAGCTAGTGATAGATCTAGATTAGGTTTTAAGGAAGATCTCAAAGTTGTTTCTAAAGTTGACATGAATGTCAATAAGATAAAAGTGGACCATCCTTTGAAGAAAAATCATCAGACAAGGAATGATGGTGCTAGCATAATGAAGATAAATTAGATCAGTCAACCAAATTCCATGAGGTTTGCAAATTTCAATGGTTATTGCTATACTTGTAATCAGTTTGGGCATAGAGATAGAGAATGCAAGAGACATGTTATAAATGAGTTTACATATAAATATGATGGGTTTCATTAGTCATTAGGTGTGATCAAATTTATGTGCTTCAACTATCTTAATAAGGGACACTTTGCTAAGTATTGTCCAAATAAGGAAAGATAAGGTAAGTCTTCTTCAAAAAGAGTAGTTTGTTTCAATTATCATGACATTAGACATATTAATAATTTTTGTTCAAATAAGGTAAGACAATCTTAGTTTCCATTATAGATTATTGTTTGTTACAGCTATGAAAATATTGGTAACATTATTATATTTTTCAAGCAAAGGTCTACAAATTAGAATAGGTTCAATCAGGTTCCAAGAGTGTAAGGAAGAAGGAAAGTTAACTCATGGAAACTAAAGGTGGTAAGTGTGAGTCATGATGAGCCTACAAGTCCAATTAATCTATTTACTATGGTGGATAATGATATACAAGTTGAAGAGTGCCAAAGGGATCTCATTATCTACTCATGTTGTGAATAAAAATACCAATCTCAAGGGGAAGACCAAGGTGTTGGTTGAGGCTAATTTTTAGATGTGTTTTGATCCAAGTGAACATCTTGCCATTGTTGAGAATGTATCATACAAAGAACATCAATTGTCAGTGCTTAGTGATGAGGTTCCTAATTATAAGGTGGATTCCTCATATGAAAAGGTATGTCATGAATATATGTTGTCTCCATATATTATCAGTCCAACCTTAGAATAGAAAGAGAATGATTTAGAAAAATAACTAGTTGTCATAGTTTAGAATAAGAGGAAGAATAAAAACAAGAATTATTATATTTATAAGATGATTTTGGTGGTTACTAAGGAGATGTCGCCACTCCTAGCTTCACTTTGTTTTAGAACATTGTGGTACAAAGGATGTCTCTGTCTATGCTTCTTAAGAGATTCCTTTTAGTAGAGAAGCATGTTTTGTTGTGGTGTTCTTTAGATAGTCTTAAAAATATGGAGATGAGTGTTTTTAGTTGGAGAAGATATGCCCAGGTGGAATATATGTTATGGTGATGTTAACGTGATGTCATAGTTGTATATGGTCAATCTATAGGGTTAGATTAAAGGTTTTTAAGTGGAAAAAGAGGATTTTGGATTTTTCAAGATTATATTCTACAATAGAAAGGTATGTTGACCTTATTATATCATGATCTAGGTGGTGTTTGTGGTTTGAAGGTATATTGAAGTCAAATTGGAGAATTATGTGTAATCTTGGGTTTCCTAGTTTCTACTTAAGAGTATACAGGGCTTAAAATGGGTTATATGATGTATGGGTTCCCAAATATTTTGAATCTCATATCTTGGTCCAGAAATGTGTAATGTTTGTCTCCATGTGTATAATAAGTTTTAGAGGTGGATGTTAATTAAAAGGAGGTTTGTTGACTCTATTTATTTTGAGAATCTAGGTTTTTGGGCTATGATATAAAAGTGGTATAACTTATTAGTTAAGGTTTAAGGATTCTAAATAGATTGAATGGGTCAAATGTATTGTCTAATCATGATTTATAGAGTTTTGAAGGTTTGTGGTCTTCAAATTATTCATGTTTTTGTCAAGATAGAGGCTTAATTAGCTAGTAGGTTTGTGAAGGAATTATTTTATATATAATGATGTAGGTGTTTAAAACTAGTTTAATTGAGGGGGAATATGTGAGTGATCCATATATGAAGTTTCAGGTCCTAAAGATGTGTCTACTAAGAATTATGGGTTATGCAAGTTCCAAGTAGGTCTATAAGGAGACTAGACATGCCTAGAGATGAAGATGTGATGTTTTTATTAGTTTATCTAAAATATAAAGTCATGAGTATTCCAAGGATATTTATCAAGTTTTATGAGATAATTTTTCTAATTTGGTGAGTAGCATGAAGCTCTGTTGGTGGTCTTTGAGGTGGTTTGAGAGAGAAGGCTAGTACGTTTGTATGATGGTTCTTCATAGTATGTGGAGATCTAAAGATGCTCAAGAGGTGAAATGGCTTATATATATTAAGGGGAGTCCCTCTTATATGTATCTTGGTTATTTCCATCATATTTCAATGTTTTATGTGTTCTTTCTTCATTGGTTTTAGTGTTTGGTTGAAGAAGAGTATTGGTATATTGTAAGAGGAAGTTGTCAAGGCAAGAAGAAGTAGGCTTAAGGTAAGGGGGAGTTTATAATATGTTTATAAGATGGGATTATCCTTATTTTAGTATTTTTATGTCCCTAATATCAGTTGGTACCCACTTTGTCATTGTGTCAAAGGGTGAAAAAGTTCCTATTGTGAGAGTGCTTAAAGAGAGAAAAGAAAGGTGAGTTGTATATTGATGGGTGTTGACATCAATGAAAAAGGGTGATATTGTTGGAGAGTATTCAATGATGCCATGGAGGTGTCCTATTGAGTGGATTTAGTGCCTTGATATCCTAAGTGTTAATGATAAAGTGTGCAATGTGCTTGTCCTAGTATACTTGAAGGAGGCTTAGTTGATCTTCAGTTTTGGCATGGTTAAATATGTTCAAGGATTATTATGGTGATTTGATCATGTTAAAGGGATAATATCAGATAATTTATATGATTTTAATGATTTTTTTCATATATTTATTTCTTTTGGTTGATCATTGTTTTCATCTAGACATTTTGGGTCTAGTGGCAAAAAATCTAAGTATGCAGTTTGTTAATGTCACCATTGCCACATGTGGATGAATCAGGGGGAGTTGGTCATATGGTTATGCTAAAATTTGTGACTAGTTTATATTACATAAATTTTAGGTCATTAAATGAAGTGAAACATAAGATATGAAAGTGCAAAGTTGGGATCCCAGGCAGATTGACAATGTTTTCCCATACCCAAATTTACAATGTGGAAAGAAAAGCTGAGTAACCATTTTGATGTAGTCATATGTTGCACATGTGGAAATTTCAAGATAATTAAATAATATTTGTTTGTTCATTATTATTCCTAGTTAATATTTTCTAAATTTTAGGTCATGCACTAAAATGCATCAAAAGATATGCATGTGCAAAATTAGCCTTCCAGACTGTTCCTGACATAGTTGGCTCTATGGTAGAAAAATATGAGTGAATAGATTAATGGAATTATATATATAATTTATAAGGTTTATAGGATTATATTGATATATTTTTGGATTTTCCTATGTGAGTATATCATATGGTACAAATTTTAGATCATGCATCTAAGTGCAACAAAAGTTATTAAGGTCCAACGTTGGCCTTCTAGGTACATTAAAATGGTTCCCATACTTAGTCATTTTTGAAAGAGATAAATATTAGGACCAAATTAAGATCCAATGGTTCATGGGTGATCATGAAAATTTCTTTAATGGCTCATATCAAGTTAAAGAGGTCAAAGTGATAGTTTTTTAATGATAGGTAGAGGTAAAGACTGAGCTACTTCTAAGATCTAATGGTGAGTGGGTGTTTGTACTAAATAAGATCAATGGATTGTATTGATTGAAATTATTTCAAAGTTTCCATTTTTTAAACATAGATAAAGATAAATCTATGTATAGGAGATTGATGGAGTGTGTTTATTCTAGGATGTCAAGAAGAAGCAAGATGATATCTGGTGTTTGAAGTTTAATGTTTGGGTAGTAGCGCACTATGAATTAAAGTTAAAATAAGATAAATGATGCATATTTAATATAATAAATGAGGACATGAGATGATATCATGGTGATAAAAGCTTAAATATCATCATTTGAATTTAACAAAGGAAAGACTAATGTCTAGTTTTTTGGCCATATATTTTGATCTATGTATAATTTATTCATGGTGTAAAAAGAAAATTTGTAGAGGAATCCAAGGAAAATATAGAAATATATATTTTAATATCTTAAATTTTGTATAGTTAAAGATATTCAGGTTTAAATTTGACTATGCATTTGACATTTAACTGTTAAGAATGTGGGAAGGATGTTTGAGCTTGTGTTGATGTTGTTTCGATGTCTCATGATGATTTAGCAATTTAGGAGTATTTTAGACTCCATGTATACCATAAATTGTGCATTATGAATGTTTTACAAAACATATCCAGTATTAAAAAAGGTTTAGAAATTGACTATGTGTTCACTCATAAAGGTTACTGTACAAAATGTTGTTTGAGCAAATTGTGCTTAAATAGAAGGGTATAGTGATGGTTGTTGTCACTTAAAGGGGACCTATAGATAATTTGGAATGGGTCCATATGTTTTAAATTTTTCTTGTGTTCTTATTTTTATTGGATAAGTGTCAAAGAGGTTAATGGGTCATCATGGGACATAAAAGGTAATTAGTCTTGTTTGAAATATAGTTGTGCTTAACTTTGACCCATGTTAAATGCCTTAAGGGTAAAGGCATGTATTGTAGTTGAAAAAGAAAGATTTTGGACCTGATAATCATGAAGGATGTATAAATAGTGAAACCAAATTTGATGGTTTCTAGACTTTGTGATATACTTTTAAAATTCTTGTGTGTGTGGAGTGTGCATTGAAGCGAAGAAGAGAGGATGGGTAGTGTGTCAATTGGATGAGTTGATAAGTATTATTGACTAAGTGTATGAATTTTAGGTCATATTTTTTATGAAAAAAAAGTGCTCTTTTATATTTATAGTTTGAAGATTTGTGAAGAGGTTTGAGTGTTCATAAGAGGACAATTTAAGTGAAGAAGTAGAGAGATTATTGCATGCCTATGTGAGAGGCCTTTATGAGATAGAGCGGGAGTTTGTGCAAGTGTTATAAAATCATAGATCCATCATTAGGTTTTGAATACATTAATTCTCAGGTGGATGTTTTCAATTCAAAGGAGGATATAAATGACTTGATCTTTTTTAGGGGTAGTCGTTCCTTATGAAATAGGTGTTTCATCAAAAGCCTTTCGGTAAAAGGACATGATCAAGGTTTTTGGTATAAAGGACTTGACCAGTATCTTATTTTTAAACTATTATAGGACAAGTAGTCCATGTGTTTTGGGCTTGAGATTGGATTTTATTCCTCGTGAGTTTTTCCCATAATAACTATGTGTAGCATGTTTGATTTTGTGTATGCATTGAACGAATGAGTTCTCTTGTTAATGTTGTTTGATCAAGTTAATATATATTGATTGTTTAATAGTTTGAAAGGATTGGAATCAAAATTGAAATATTTGAGACCATTTATTCACCCCCCTAATGATTTTACCTCTAACATAGACATCTCAAATTTTGAATTCATCACATTTACAAAGGCCTTGGTCATGTTTTCATTATATCCACCAAAGACAATATAATCTACATAGACTAAAACTATCAACTGATGATCATTTTAAGATTTTACATATAAGGTGTTACCTATAACTCCTCTCTTCAACCATTTATTGAAAATTTAAGTATCAAATATAGTATACCAAGCTCTAAGGGATTGTTTTCAACCATAAAGGGCCTTCTTCAACTTACAAACATAATCCTTATTATTAGTCAATATGAAACCCTCAATTTATTCAATGTATACCTCTTCTTATTCTAAGTTACCATTTAGGAAGGCTAACTTAACATCCATTTGGTATATCTTGAATCCTGTAAAACTTGCATAGGTAATAAACATCCTAATGACCTCTAACCTTGCTATAAGAGCAAAGGTTTATTTAAATTCTACTCCTTACCCCTGAGCATATCCTTTGCACACAATTCTAACTTTATTTCTAGTAACCTCTCCAATCTCATTCAACTTGTTCCTAAGAACCCATTTGGTACCAATGGTGTTTTTTTATTTAGGTCTATGTACTAAATCCAAAGTTTCATTCTTCTCAATTTGATATAGACCATCATTTATTTCCTCTAACCAAAACTCATATTCACTTGCTTCTAAAAAGTTTTTAAGTCCAATTTTTGACAGTAAGGCAATATTTTCTTCATTATCATCACTTATCATTATTCTCCTTATTTTTATACATACACTTTTGTTTCTAATGATCTAAGATTTAGGATGATCATTTTAAATTTTCCTATAAGGACATTTTGAGTCCTTTCTTTCCTCACTCTCTTCTTCATCCTCATATTTATATTTATCCTTCATCATTCTTTGACTGAGTATGTGGATTCTTTTTGTCATCAACCTTCACATTTGTGCTCTCCACTATCTTTTGTAACCTATTGTTATAACATCTATATGTATCACTTATTGATGAATATCCTAAGAATAAACCTTCATCATATCTTTAGTAAAATTTGCCTAAGTCCTAATCATATCTATTAATATATCACTTGCTCCCAAAAACTTTAAAATGTTCAATTTATAGCTCTACCATTCCATAATTCATATGGATTCTTATCACCATTGATCTTGATCTAACCTATATTCAAAGTGTAAACTTTAGTACTAACAACTTTTCTCCAATAACCATATGATATCTTGGACTCATTAAACATTGTCTTTACCATTTCTTGTATTTTTCTATTCTTTATCTCAACCACCCCATTCTATTGATTTGTTTTAGCAGCTGAGAACTATCTTCTTATTCTATTTACCTCAAAAAATTCATCAAACTCATTTGACTATAACTCTCCTCCTTTTTCAGACCTAATACACTTGATCTTTAAATTCATTTCATTTTCAATCAAAGCTTTGAAGGTCTTGAACTTGCCTAGAGCTTTTAACATCTCCTTTAATAATGCTACCCAAGTCATTTTTGTGAAATCATCTATAATCATCATGAAGTAGATATCTACTTGAATACTTTGAATCCTTATAGGTCTACATAGATCAGTATTGATTTTTTATAAAAGATAGTGGCAAAATATTATTTAGATTTAAATCTTCTCCTAGTCTGCTTACCATGTTAACATGCCTTGAAAAAAGCATCTATAAGTTTAGATATTTTGGGAATATTATTCATAGATCCCTTAGATTTGATCTTGACAAGATTATAAAATTTCATATGACCTAACCTCCTATGCCATATCCAAATCTCATCTACCTTACTCATGAAAAAAATTTATTTTGTGATTTCAATTAGTACATATAGATTGTTTTCAATCCTGTTGGCTTTGGAAATCAATATTCCTAATTTTTATCTTCTAATATCACATCCATCTTCATGAAATGTTAGAGTATGTCCTTGGGTGCACATTTGGCTCACACTCAATAAGTTATGTTTCAATCTATTTATATATAACACATTTTTTGTTTTGGTCTTCCCATTGTCCAAGCTCAAAGAACATTTCCCAACTATGTTAGTAGATGTGTACCCAAACCTTATTGAACTAGTGTCATTTTTATTCAAAGTGATGAATTTGCTTTTATCTCCTATCATGTGACTTGAACAACCACTATCTATATGCCATTTCAAATCTTCATTTTGAGTATGGAAAGAAGTTTGGGATATCATAGATTATTATTCTCTATCTTTCTACTTCTTTTTTATAAGATATACTTTCTTGGTCCATTATTTAGTGTCATGAATCTATAACCTCTCAACATGACTAGTTTTCCTGATATACTTTATCTTACATTCTCTTGTAGTGTGTCCTCTTTGGTTGTAACTTTAATAAAAAATTCTACTTTTCCATCTATAGTTAAAAGCTTTATGTCTAAATATACCATAAAATAAATAATGACTAATAAAGGAGTTCACAAACTATGATTTCTTGACCTTATTTTTAATTTGATGAAAATGATATGACACATTGTTACCTTTGATGTCACCTGACAGAGCAAGGACCTTCTTGAATTGATGATGATTAACTTCTATTTTGGTAGTTTCTACATAGGTATTTATTTTACCAATTTAATTACTCCTTGATTTGACTAATGTCTATTATATCCTAAAATTTCTTTAACTCCTTTTGTCCTTCTCTGAAGTGAATACCTCTCATGTCATAAAAGGATATTTGATTATCCAAGATATTGTTAAGATTTCCAATAATTTATTCATACTTTTGATAATTTAATATCTTGATAACATATTGATCAACTTATGCCTTTAAATATTTTATTTTCATTCTAAGCTGAGTGCATTTTTCCATGTGATCCTTCCTTTTTTAACAACATTCAAAAGCTATTGCACTTTCATTTCCAAGATCTATATTTGTGTTCCAAAGATTTCCCTTAAAATATTAGGTCTACTCAAGGGTCCAGGATATGATACCAAATGTTTTAAGTAGATACTAAGGGTGGGGATGAATTAGTTTCTTTAAAATATCTATTTAATTTCATTCATCATTCCATGAATAATTCATTCACATAAAAGATCAACGCATAATCAAATAACTACACAAGCATATCACAAGTGAACACAAGAGATATGTGTGAAACCCTCTTGGGGAATTAAAAAAACTAAACCATGTAAATATACTACAGTCCTATAATTTTAAGATATAAATTTTAGTAAAGCACCAACTTCACAAGGAACTCCAACCCCTACCTAGTTAAGCACTCACTCGACTAGTCTTCTACAAATTCTATATTACAAGGAGAATCCAACCCCCTAGGTAGCTTAAAACCAAATAATTAACCTATAATATATGATCAACCTAGAAAAAAAAATTATAAATAAAATTTAGATGACAACCTTATTTTTCACTCTTTACCTTTCAATCTCATTCAAACAACCTCTTAGGTCTTCTCGCTCAAATAGCCCTCTCTTTGGTAGAATTAGGTCAAATAAACTTACTCAAAACCTATATAAAAATAGTTATAAACTTATTTTATGTTAATATAATATCTATTATGATCTTAAATCCCTTAACATAATCTCTAAAAACATTATATCCTTCTCTTAATAGCTCAATTCTCTAACTAGTCAAAATAGGCTTATTAGGCCTTGACTTTATACTTGATTCTTTCTCATACCTATATTGTTTAGATAAGGAAATAATAATTATTGGATTATGATTTAAATATATCAATACACACATTTAATAAGTGAAAAAACAATACATAATTTTTTCATAGTCTATAAGGACCAAATCCACCATTAGGCCTAATGCAGACATAATGCAATTAGGTTTGTCTCATCCACACGTTACCAATCTAACCATTAATAATAATTATTGTATTATAAAATGGATTAAAATATTCATAAATTCCTAAAATATACCCTTGATAATTTTTAATTTGGTTCCCAAATCCATTTGACCCATTTCATTACTTGGACCTACTAATTAGGTCTCTTCACCAATAGGCCTGCTCACTACCTGAAATTTTATCTTGAAAATTTGAACCATATACACAAATTTACAACATAAAAAATACATAAAATAATATTAATATTATAAATACTTTAAAAAATTCACAAAATTCTTTTGTCTTCACCACACAAGCCAAAAGGCCTCAAGAACACTTCTATAAAAGGCTTACTCAGAAACACCAAACACTGTCAACACATAGTCAAAATCATTTGACATTATAAGATTTAATAGGGAATTATAATGAATAAAAATACAATAAATGATAATATAATTCCCTTATAAAATAATAAATATCTTTATATATTTAAAATTAGTGAAAAAATAATTAGGAACATCATTTTCACACACACACAGAAAGTTGCTTGTAGGACCCAGAACATAGTCAAGAAAATAAACTTAAAGAACACCTATGGAAGAACTTATATGATATTAAAATGGATATATTTAAACCTTTATCATCCTTAGATAATATATAAAAATATATATTGCATTGTCATATATCAATATTGATCTTACAGACCAATCTCATTATCACTCTACATAGACTTCACTATGTGAGGTAAACCAGTTTAATGATAACTTTTTTCTTGAGTATAGGAATAAAAAACACTTATATAACAAGTGAATAATAGGAATATGTATTTAATAATTACCCCATTCATTATGATCCATCCCTAATCCTTTATAACTAATCCCTAATCTCATTCTCATTCTTGCCTTATTTTCTCATTGTTCTGCTTATTAGGTCAATTTAGCGATAGGCTAACTTCCATGACCATTTTAGAAAAAATTTGGTTATAAAATTTCATGGGAATAATATATAATTATTTCACATCATCTTCCATCCATTTTCATGATTTGACCTAGTCAACCCTGCCTATAACATTAGAAACCCTAAAAATAAGTGTTTTATTGTAGCTTCTACTCACTATCAAAACAATCAAAAACCACATAAGAAAAAATTTAAGATTTATTTTAATGTTACAAACATAAAACTAGGTCAAATTGACCATTCTAATCCATAAATAATTAGATCTTTCCTATCGAGTCTTTGTTAGGGTTTTAGGAGGGTTTTGACTACCTTACCTTCTTAGCAATCATTCATAGAGGTTTTCCCATCAAATTTAAAACAAATTCTAGGAAATTAAATATATGTACCCTACCAAAATAATTGATTAGTATTTCATGTAAATTTTTCACATGCCAATGATCATTTGAAATGTCTTCTCACGTCTGCAACATCCCATTCTATGCACATAGTCAACCTTAGCATAAGTTTTCATGATTTCTTCTTCAGTCATTGACTTTAAAATTTGTCCAAAAAATTTAAATTACATATCACACCTTTTAAATAATTTCTAGATCTATTCCAACTTTTTAAATGATCTTGACCTCTCATTAGGTCATTACAGGTCATTTTGCATACTAGGCCTTGTACTACTAGTCATGCTTGGACTATGATCATGCCTTAAAACCACTTGAAAAGTATTAAACACTTCAACCTCATGAAATATTTCCTCATATACTAATCATACATTTATTTTCATTCTCACATAGTTCTCATATGGCTCAACTCATCATGCTACTAGGCCTATGCCATTTCACTAGGTTCCTCAATTAAGGCTTCGAGAACTCAACATTAAGAACAAAAAAGATAACACAAAATGACATAAATCATAACTTCATGCATACCTTGTAACACATTACAAAAAAAAAATTTATTAGTAATATTTATAGAGGTGCCTTTAAGGGGATAACATTTTTTTGGGATCCCCTTGTCTTGGAAGGAATGGTCCTATTAGAAGTTGAATCACATATTACAATATTTTTCAAAGACATTAATAATAAAGTGGAGTGGGTCCTAAAAAAAATATATGATCTTAACACTAAGAATGATTTGAAAAAATATAGGTGGATTTAATTGAGATTAGTAAATTTTTTAAAGACAAGAACTAGATGGTGGTAGGTGACTTTAGTTATCCTTTATCCCTAGCAGAAAAAGGGCGAACCTGCTCTCTCAATGATAATATGATGGATTTTAGTGAATTTATTACTGAGGTGGAGCTCATTGATGTTAATTTAAAAGGAAACCCTTTCACCTAGTATAATATAAGATTAGGCAAAAACCTCATTCAAGTTAGGCTTGATAGGTTTTTAGTTTCAATGTTGTGGTATTTGTATTTTAGTAGGTCCTTATCTTCCCTTATCAAGATTGGATCTGATCACAATCCCATGATTTTTACAAGTGAAAATATGCTTAAAATAAAAATTACCCCTTTCATATTTGAGACAATATGTCTATATAATTTGAATCTGTCTGATTCTCTAAAGGAATTGTGGAAGTTTCTTATACAAGGCTCAGTGATGTATATCCTAGCTATGAAACTCAAACACATCAAGCATAAACTTAAGATTTAGAATAAGGAAGTTTTTTCAAATATTTTTACCCAAAATTGAAAAATAGAGTAGGAATTACATATAATCAAGGATTAAATTAATGATTTTAGTTCCACACCTTCTTCTCATGCTAAATAAAAGGAACTCTTAAGTTTATTTCATAATCTAGAAGGTAAGGAAGAAGTCTTTTGGCATCAAAAATCAAGGAAAAATTGGATCAAATAAGGTGATAGGAATATAAAGTATTTTCATATTTTATCCTCTAGAAATCATTGGCATAAATTAATTTCAAAAATTAAGTGAGAAGATGGGACTTTGTATAAAGGTGAAAAAGATATCAAATTGTAAATAGTTAACTTTTATAAGATCTTTTGGCTCATGTTCCCTTTTAGGATGTCTAACTAGAAGAATAGGTGTTTAATCTAATCTAGGGTGTTGTAACCTAATAATATAATGCTTATATATTATATCCACCTTTTAATGAAGACATCATATCTAGAGTCTTCTCTTTACAAGGTGATAAGGCCCTTGGTTTAGATGGTTTCCCCCCTTTTTTCTTCCAGGTCTTTTGGGACATTATTTAGAATGAAATTTTCTTATCTATCTAAATTTTTCAAAGATATAACTATTTTTTTAGGAATTCAGCAACCATTTTTTGGTTTTAATCCCTAAGAAGCATGGGGTAAA
Source organism: Torreya grandis (assembly GCA_037957365.1). Taxonomy (NCBI): domain Eukaryota; kingdom Viridiplantae; phylum Streptophyta; class Pinopsida; order Cupressales; family Taxaceae; genus Torreya; species Torreya grandis. The sequence goes on from JARHVA010001055.1 coordinate 2,235,854, forward strand.
CCAATTGAAGGATTTTAGACCCATCAGTCTATGTTTCACTTTGTATAAGATCTACACTAAAGGTTTGGATTTAATAATTAAATTTACTCTTAACAAGTTGATTGTGGAAAAACAAGGGGATTTTGTTTTTGGTAGATATATCTTAGATGGTATTATTATTTCCCATAAAACTATACATTTGGTTACCAATTCTTCCCAATAGGGTATGTTCCTCAAATTAGATATGAATAAAACTTGTGATAGGGTTTCATGGCACTTCTTAGATAGAGTTCTTCAAAAATTTAGGTTTAATAAAATTGTTAGAAATATAATCACTTCCTACATATCCTCCTCCATGTTCTAAGTCATTATCAATGGGGTCCCCAAAGGTTTTTTTTTGGTAAGTAGAGGTATCAAATAAGGTGATCCTCTTCCACCTTATTTATTTATCTTAATGGAAAAAAAATTAAGTGGAATCATTGATACTTATAGTTATTTCAAGGTTATAAATGGAATTAAAGTGGCTCCTAACACTAGATATATTACCCACAAATAATTCATGGATAACACCTTAATGATGGGAGAATCTTTTATTTCTAAAGCTAAATGTTTCAATAAAATTATTGAAATTTATGAGGTAGTGTCAGGTAAAAGTGTTAATTTACTTAAAATCTCCTTATTATTTATCAATAATCCATGATCACTACAAGGGAATATTTCTAGGATCATCAACTCTATAACAAATAATCTTCCTTCTTATTTGGGAATTTCTATTTTTGATGGTAAAATGAAATCAAATTTCTGGAATCTTCTCATTGATAGGATTCAGAATAAACTATCTAGATGGAAAGGGAATTTTCTCTCCCAAGACAAAAATTAAAATTACTCAAGAGTTCATTGCAAAGGATCCCATTTTAATTCATGTCCCTATTTTTTATCCTGGGAAAAGTGGTAAAATAAATTGAGAAAGTACAAAATAAAATTCTCTGGAGGGGATAGGAAGATATATTCAAATTTCTAATTTTATCTTAGAATAAATCCTACTTACCTTTAGCTAAAGGAGTAATGGTAATCATGAGGGAAAGGTTTATGAACCAAGATCTATTATGTAAGGATGTAGGGCGATTAAAAAATATAATCAATGGACAAGGATTATCAAAGATAAATACTTGAATTTTGGGGAGGGTTCCTACTTTCTTGCAGAATGGCCTATAAATGGTTCTAATTTTTGAAAATATTTGAGAGATGGAAAGGATATTATTTTGAGAGGGTTAAAATGGAAAATAGGTAGAGGAAATAAATTTGAATTATAGGGTGATTTTTAGCTTAATTAAACCCCATTATGATCCTTTCCTCTTGTAGAGGGGTTGAACAAATATTTCAAAGAGGTTATAGGTCATAAAGTGTGTGATTATTAGTAGGATATTAAAGGTAGAAAAAGGTGTAAGTTACTCCAAAAATAATATTTGAATCATCAAAAAACTCTTTTCTTACAAGAATTAAATACTATGCTTCAGAACACTCATGTCAATAGATTTATAAAACATGATGACCTCATATGGAGGGCTAATCCTAGTGGTTAAATTTTTGTAAAATCTAGTTATCTTTCTCTGTGGGACGAAGAAGATTTAGGGGAAAATTGGAATTGTTTTTGGATTAAAAATATTATCTCCAAGATCAATGTTTTCTTCTAGCTGGTATCCCAAAACAAAATCTTAATGGTGGAAATTTTGATGAAGAGGGAAATTCCAATTCCTAACAAGTGTGCTTTATGCAAAAAAGAGGTTGAATATATAGACCATATTTTACTTTCATATCCTTTTTCTACCTCTAACTTCCAATCCTTATTTAATTTTTCCAATTATTCTTGGATCTCACTAGGGTCCATAAGGGATTTGATTTACCAATGGGAGGTGCCTTGGGTTTATCCTCCCTTAATTCTGGTAGAATCTTGCCCTCACTCATATTTTATGAAGAATTTGGATTTCTAAGAATTCAATCATTTTATAATATTAATCCTAGTCACTCCTAAAATTTTAATAAAATAATGGATTTTATCAAAGAGAATTGGTTAACTTATGCCTCCTCCTTTGATGATCCTCCTTCCCCTATATTCTCTCAAATCTTTTACATGTTAAATCTTAAAATCCCTACCCAATCTCACAAGATGAGTGTAGATATAATGAAGATTAATTAGATCTACCCTCCAACTCAGTTATATAATTGAATTTTGATGGAGCAGATAAAGGGAACCCTATCCCTATGGGAGGTGGAGGAGTCATCCAAGATTCTAATGGAAACCTTATGGCAAATTACATTGGACCTTTGGGGATCTAAACCAATCACATGGAGAAATCCATGGCTACTTAGTGGGGCATATAATTTATATTCAATATGGGTTTGGATTACTTGTAGGTGGAGGGAGATTCGATGAACATCATTAAATATCTAAAAGGTTCCTCTGAATCCTCTTAGAATATTACCAACATAATAAAAGATGCTAAAACTTTGCTAACTTATTTCAAGGGGTTGTCCATAGATTATACCTATAGAAAAGGTAATAAAATTGTAGACAAAATGGCAAATTTATGTGTCTTTAGAGGATTTCTCACCTACTATCAAGGTGACATGTAATTTCCTACTGACATCATGCCCATCATTGAACTTGATAAACGAAAATCTAATGCATGACCTTATGTGCATAATTATTGATAAATATAATTAGCAAGGGTGGAGGATATTTTTCATGTGTAGGGATATCATGTCTTCTCCATACCTTAATTTTTTGTATGATTGGACATACTTCATATTAATTTCTAATAATATTAAAGGAAAAGAAATCAATATTTTTTTAGATTTAATAGTAAGTGGCCCTGCTTGTAAAAAGTGCAGAGAAAGTAAATAGTTCAAAATGGGAGGTGATTGTGATAAAGTTAAGACCATATCCTATGCTAAGGTTAAATAATAAATTTACATATGGATAAATATGTTAAATGGTAGGCTCACAAGTTTCATGGAGAGACTAGTCGGCCATGATGTAGTGATTTCTAGAGATTTTACAAGAGGTTGAAATGAAAGGGAGGTCTGTATGCATGGATTAAAAATCATGGTCACCAAAGAAATCATCAAAAAAATTATAGGTATGTATTTTAATGGAATAAATTATTTAAAATATAAAAATATAAAATATGAACTATTGAATTTTTTTAATAGCATAGAGAAGAAAAAACTTGAGTTGTTGAATCATAAAGGGTTTTTTTAGGGTTGATCTTCCCAAGAGGTGGCCAAATGTTTATCTTCAAATAATGAAATATATCACTCTTGAGGGAAAGAACATGGTAATATTTTCTCACCATTTATTTTTCCTTGGTAATTTTATAATTCACCTAATCATTATCCCCTTATCTTTACAAAAATATCTAGAAGTTTCTATAATTAACTTTAAAAGCAACCCCTTAGTTGATATAATTCAACAAGAGCGTATCTTGCTCTTGAACAAAAGGGGAGAACCCCTTTGGATAAAGTAAATTAATTTTTGGAGAGTTATCAATTATGTCATGATTATGTCATTTAGGTGTCTAGGTAAGTGGATTTAGTGCCTTAATAGTCTATGTGACAATGACAAAGTGTGCATTGTGCTTGTCGTAATATGTTTGAAGTTTGCTTGATTGATCTTCAATTTTAGCTTGGTTAGAGATGTTTTGATATGAGTATGGTTATTTAATAATGTGAAATGGGTCATATTATAAGCAAATAATTATTTGATTACCTGTGTGCATGAGTGGAATTCACCCAATTCATCATTATTCTCATCTAGACATTTTGGGTGCAATGGCAAAAAATATGAGTAAGTATTTTGATGACATCATAATTTCCATGTGTGGATTAGTAAGATGGATTTAGTCACATGATTTTCATCAAATTATTCCCTAGTTTTTATGTTCAAAGTCTCAAGACTATATATGAATCATGACAAAATATATTCAAGTGTAAAGTTGGGTTCCTAGGCAGTTTGACAGTGTTTTCCCATACTTAGCCAAATTTGCATAAGGCAAGAAAGAACTGATTAAGCATTTTGGTGATGGAATATATCACACATGTGAAAATTTTAGGATAAGATAATCATATGGTTTTTTCATCTTTTTTCTTAGTTGATATGTGAAAAAATTTAGGTCCAATGCTAAAGCATGACAAAAGCAATGCATGGGCATTGTTGGTCTTTCTAGATAGTTCTGGACATAGTTGGATCTATAAATAGATAAATTTGAGGAGTCATTTTTATCTAAAATGTGTGAGGATTCCAAGAGAAAATTTTCATGTGGTTGGATTCAACCATATGATGAGAGCATATGGTCCAAATTTTAGAATATGTGTTTGAGTAAAGTAAAAGATATGGAGGTGCAAAGTTGGCCTTATAGTGCAAACTTGACCTTATAGGCAGATAAGAAATAATCCCCATACTTAGTAATTTTTTCATGATATTAAATATCAGGACTAGATGGAGATCATAATATGTTTTACAAGAGTTCATTCACCTAGATCTATGGTACATAGTAAGTCAAATGGGTCAAAGTGTTTGTTGGTTAACAGAGTTAAATATCAAGCCCAAATGAAGATCCAATACTGTGAAGGCAATAATACAAGTTTAATCTAATGGTGAATGTTAAGAGAGATGGTAATAAGTTAATGTTTTTTAATGTTGAGAAAAGGTAAAGGATAAGGATATAATTATTTGATTTTAATCATGTGATTGAGGTTGACGGTGCAAGGGGAGTTAAGGTGGTCAACTTATTTGAAGTTTAGCATTATTAAAGGTTGGTATCCTTATAATAAGATCAATGGTACATGTTTTATATAATATATAAGGACACAAGATCATAACATAGTGTCCAAGGTTTAAATGTGACCGTTTGCATTTGAATATTTGAATTTTTTGCAAAGAGAAAAACTAGTGCTCTATATTTTATCCATAACTTTTGATCTAAGATGAATCCAATGGTGATATAAAAAGAAAATTTGAAGATGAATAAATGATGACTATAATTAGACTAATTTGAAGATATGAAATTGTGTATAGTTAAATATATTGAGGTTCAAAGTTGACTATGTTTTTGTATATGTCTTGCAAGTGACCCGAGAAGTTTATTCAATCTTGTTTTGATGTTATTTAGATATCTCTTGATGAATTATATATTGGATCATGTTTTACAATCCATAAGGATAATTAAATTAATTAATAATGTTTGACCAATCATATGTAATATGAACAAAGGTTTTTAATTTGACTATGTATTTGTTCATGATGACTATGTGTATAGAATGTTATTTGAGCAAATTGTGCTTTAACAAAAGATTTTTTTGGTGACTGTGATCATTTAAGGATGTCAAAGGGGTAATTTGGAATGGTTACATGAATTTTTAAGTGGTCCTATGTTCTTATTTTTATCTATGATGTGCTAAATGGGTGAATAGGTCTTCATGAGACTTATAAGAGCTACAAGGGTCTTATTAAAAATTGTAGCTGCTTAAAAGTGACCCATAGATGCTATGGCCAACCTATGAAGATTGTATTGAGTTGTGTCTTTGTATTATAAATTCCTTAAGGGTTAAGGGATGCCCATTGGTTGACCAAGATGTTGATAATCATGATTTCTCTATATATAGTGAAACCAAATATGATGGTTTCTAGATTTTAAAGAGTGATTGGGGTATGGAATTTGCATTTAAGAGCATAGTATTTTGAATCAAATGAAAGGGTGGGTGCCTAGTGGATGATTTGAAGAGAAGAATATATTAAGGACTATTTTTATCACCTTTAGGTCGTAATTATATTGGTAGAATAGTGCTCTTACAGATTGAGTATGAGCAAAGGTGAAGAGTGATAATTAGAGGTCCATCAGCAGGTGTTGAAGACATTAATTCATAGGTGGATGTGTTCATAAGTTTTGTTGTGATAGTTGAACATCTATAGGGTTGTAGCTTACTTTAAATTTTAAACTTGTTAAAGGTCTAGTTGTTGTTGAAACTCAACTAAATATGGGTGGTAGTACCTTGTGGGATTATAGTCTCACTAAATAAAGGATGATAGTTCCTTGATCAGTTGTAGCTAATCTAAATTAGATCTTGTTATTATATGATAGTATTCCAATTATAGGTTCCAATGGGTTTTCTTCCCAATAGGGTTTCCCACATATGTTTCATGTTAAGTGTTAGATTTTGCATTGTCTCTCTTGTTCATTGCTATGAATGATGTGTATGCTTATTGAATACTAGTGGTAATTGAATAAGAGTTTGAAAGGTTTGGAATTGAAATTGAAATATATAGGCTCATTTATTCACCCCCTCTTAGTGATTTTACCTCTAAAAATTAGTATCAGATCATGTCCTTTAGTAAATATTTGATAACTTCAAGATGATCTAAGGTACAATATGTGTAGTCATCAAGGAGGTTTCTCTACTAAGTAAGCATTTATGCTTAATGGATATAATTATTATTTTTGAAGTGAAATAATGAGGACCTAAATCATGTCCCTAGGTTTTGATGTGTGATAATCTATTTTTGATGGCTATGTTATTCCTACTACACCTCCATCTAGTGCTACAAACAATAATTTGTTTGAAAATAATTATAAGGCAATGAATGCCATTATTTATGGTCTTATAGAGACTGAGTTCACCAAGGTAATCCATAATAAATATGCTAAATATATATGGGACAAAATGTAGATCATTTATGAAGGAGATATAAAATTCAAGCTTGCTAAGTCGCAGACTCATAAAAGACAATTTGAAAGTCTTAAGATGAAGGAAGAAGACTCCATGGCATATTTTCTACAAAGAGTTTATGAGATTGTGAACATCATAAAAGGTCTTGGAGATAACCTTGAATATTCTACTATATTTGAAAAGGTATTAAGGCCCCTTTATCTTAATTTTGATCCTAAAGTATCTGTTATAGAATTAATTCATGATCTTACTCAGTTATAACTAGATGAATTTCATGGGATCCTTACTACCTATGAGATGAGGAAGAATGATGATATACCATTGAATAAATAAGTAACATTAAAGATAGATATGAAGCTTAAGAAGAATTTATATGGTAATAAACTCAAGGAGGATGGAATTTCTTATATTGATGAGGATGAATTGATTACTTTGTTTATAAGGAAATTGAAACTAAGATCAGACAAGTATAAGGGTAAACTACCCTTCAAATGCTTCAATTGTTGAGAGATAGGACATTTTGATAGAAAATACCCTCATAAGCATGATGACGAAGATCATGATGAAGACTAGGATGAAGACAAGAAGACATACAAGTCTAATAAAAGGAAGAAAGGTTTTAGAAAGTTTGACAACAAGTTCTTTAAGAACAAGAAGAGTCTCTACACCAATAAAGACTACATCTCATCAGATGAGAGTGAATATAGTGACTCAGAGTGTGATCATGAATATGATGGTCCTATTGAAGATGAAGCCTTGTTCATGGCTAAGGAATGTAGTTGCTCACATCAAAATGAGTCTACTTGGAGTGATTTATATGATGATGAAGATGAGATGGACTATGAGACTGCTTTGAAAAATGATTTTAAAGAATTAAATATTGAGAAAAATATTAATAAGAAGATGAAATCTAAATTCAAAGGCTATGAGGATAAATTTAGTGTGTTTGAAGCAAGAATGAATGAAGACACCAAATAACATGAAGATATTGTCAAACATCAAAGTTGTTAATTGGAAATTATGTCTACAAGCCTAAAATCCAAAGAATATGAATGTTCAAGGTATGTAATTGAAAATTAATCATTGAAATCTAAGTTAGAGAAGACATATAGTAAGTTGAAGTCATTTACAAGATATGAAAAGAGATCAAGTGATCTAGATAATATTTTGAGTGGTTAAAAGCATGCTAGTGATAGAACTGGTCTTGGATATGAAGAAGAATAAAAGAACATAACTCAAGACAATATGAAGACTAATTTAAACAAGGAAAACCATATTTTGAAGACAAATAATTAGACAAAGAATGAAGGTGATGGCATAATGAAGACAAATTAGATCAGACAACCTAATGCCATGAGGTATGCAAGATTGAATGGTTATTATTACACATGTAATCAATTTGGTCATATGGATAGAGAATGTGAGACACCTATTAAAAATGATTTTGCATGGAACTATGATAGGGCTCTTTAGTCAAAAGGTGTAAACAAAGTTAAGTACTTCAACTATATTGATGTGGGACACTTTGCAAACCATTGTCCACATAAGATTAAATAAGGTGAGTCCTATTCAAAAAGAGGAAGTTGTTTTGTTTTTCATGACATAAGAAACATTACAAGTTTTTATCTAAATAAGGTAAGGCAAGGTACATTTCTTGTAAAAGGTATAGTTTGATTCAATTGTCAATAGAGAGGTAACATTTATAGATTCTACAAGCAAAGTCCTACAAGATAGAATAGATTTAATTAGGATCCTAAAATGCAAGAAATAAGACAAGTTAATTCATGAAAGCCAAAGGTGACAAGTGTGAGTCATGGTGAGTCTGCAAGTTGCTATGGTGGATAGTTCTATAAAATTTGAAAAGTGCCAAGGGGTCTCATTGTCTACTCATGTTGAGAATGAAGAGAGCAAGATAAAAGAGAAGATAAAGGTACTAGTTGAGGCTAGTTCTAATATGTGTATAGATCCAAATGAACATTTTGTTATTACTAAGCAAGTTTCATGCAAAGAACATCAATTATTAGTGTCTACTAATGAGGTTCTAAGATACAAGAAAGATTATATAGATGAAAAGGTATGTCATGAATATATGTTGTCTCCATGTATTGTCAATCTAATGATAGAAGAGAAGGATAATGTTGTATTGGTTGAGCATGTTGATTTTCTTAAGCCTAAGATGATGAAGAAGAAATACAAGTATCAGATGACCAAGGAGGAGAAGGAATATGAGGAGATGTCGAACACTCCTAGCTTCACTTTATTTTGGGGAATTTTGGTACAAAGGATGTCTCTATCTATGCTTCTTAAGAGACTCCTTTTAATAGGGAATCAAGTATTACTATGGTGTTTTTTAGTTGGTACTAGAAGGCTAGAAGTGAGTGTTTTAAATTGGAGTAGGTGTGTCTAGGTGGAAGATATACATGGTGATTTCAGATTGATGTCATAATTGTATATGGTTTGTCTGTAGGGTCGGTTTGAAGGTTTTTCAAATGGAAAAAGAGGATTTGTGATTTTTCCAAATGATATTTTTTCATAGAAAGGTTTATTGACCTTATTATAGCATGATCCAAGTGGTTTTTGTGGTCTCAAGGTATGTTGAACTCAAATTAGAGTTTATTTGTTTGCTATCAGGTTTCCCAATTTTACTTAAAGGCAAGTAGGTCTAAAATGGGGTATAGGAAGTCAATGTTCCAAAAGGTATGGAGGCTGAAATTTTGGTCCAGAAGTGTGTGATGGTGTCTCTAGGTGTGCAAGAAGTTTAAAATGTGTGCGTTAACCATAAGGAGGTTTGTTGACCCTATTTATTTTGAGTTTCTAAGGTTTTGGGCTATGCTATAAAAATGATTTTCCTTATTAATTGAGGTATGAGTATTATTAATAGGTTGAATGGGCCAAATGGGTTTTTAAATCAAGCCTCATAAAGATATGAAAGGCTTGTGTTTTTTAAATTATTATTGTTTTTGTCAAGATAGAGGCTTAATTAGCTAGTAGGTTTTTGAAGGAAGTATATTGTAGAAGATGAGACTATTTTTTAAAACTAGTGTGATTGAATGGGTATATGAATGTTATATCGATATGAATTTTTAGGACTTTAATGTCTATCTACTAAAAGTTGTGGGATCTACAAGTTCCAGGTAGGGCTACAAGGATACTTTATAGGTCTAGTAAGAAGAAGAGTGACTTTTGTTCAGTTTCTCCAAAATAAAAAGGCATGATTATTTCAAGGTGAATTCTCAAGTTGGTTTAGTGTATGTTTCCTATTTGGTGAATGGCATGAATTTCTATTGATGATCCTTGAGGTGGATTAAGAGAGAAGGCCAAGAAGCATATATGGTGGTTTTTCATGATGTGTGAAGATCTAAAGATGCTAAAGAGGTCAAATTTATCATAAATCTTAGGGAGAGTCCCTCTCAAATGTTTATTGATATGTTTCACTAGATTATAATATTTTTTGTGTGTTCTTTATTCATTTGTTGAAGTGCTTGTTTGAAGTGAAGTTTTGGCATGGAGTAAGAAGAAGTTTCCAAGGCAAGAAGAGGTAGGCTAAACTTAAGGGGGAGTTTATATCATATTTATAATATGTCCCTCTCCTATTGGAGGTATTTTTAGGTCCTTAGGATCAAATTGTGCCTACTTTGTCATTATGTCAACGGGGGGTAAAGTTCTTGTTGTGAGATTGCTTGAAGAGAGAGAAGGAAGTTGAACTATATTTTTTTGCATGATGTGTGTTAACATCAATGAAAAAGGGGAAGATTATTAGATATTTTTCAATGATGTCATGGAGATGTCTAGGTGAGTGGATGTAGTAACTTGATATTCTATGTGATAATGACAAAGTGTGTAATATGTTTATCTTAGTATGCTTAAAGTTTACTTGATTGATATTCAATTTTGGCTTAGTTGGATATGTTCAAGGATGAGTATGGTGATTTGAACATGTGAAAGGGGTCCTATCAGAAGTAAATAATGGTTTGAGTGATTGTGTGCATGAGTGTAATTCACCTGAATCATCATTGTTCTCATCTAGACATTTTGGATCCAATGGTAGAAAATATGAGTAGGTAGTTTGATGAAATCATAATTTCCAGGTATGGATGAGTCAGGGGGAGTTTTTAATATGGTTTTGATCACATCAGTCCCTAATTTATATGTGTGAATTATCAATATTATTGATGAATCATGACAAAAGATATGCAAGTGCAAAGTTGGGATCCTAGGTAGTTTAACAGTGTTTTCCCATACTTGGCCAAATTTGCATAAGATAAGAAAGAACTAAGTAATAAGTTTGGTGATGGAATATCTCACACATGTAGAGGTTTTAGGATATATTGATCATATGGGTTTGTTCATCTTTGTTCTTGGTTTATATGCACAAAATTTTAGGTCTAGGGCTGAGGCACAATAAATGTTATACATGGGTAAAGTTAATCTTTCTAGATAGTTCTTGACATAGTTGGATCTGTAAACAAATAAATATGAGGAGGAATTTTAATTTCATTTTTATCTCACATGTGTGAGGATTATAGGATAATATTTTCTCATGGTTGGATTCTCCTATATAAGGAGATCATATGGTCCAAATTTTAGAATATGCACTTGAGCAAAGCAAAATATATGGAGGTGCAAAGCTGACCTTATAGGAAAATAAGTAATGGTCCCCATATTTAATAATTTTTTCATGATATTAAATTTCATGACCAGATGGAGATCCAATCTTTCATAATAGTTCATTCACCTATATTTATGGTGCACAGTAAGTCAAATGGGTCAAAGTGTTCATTAGTTAATAGAGTTAAAGATCAGGACCAAATGAAGATCTAATGGTATGCAAGAAATCATAAAATTTTGATCTAATGGTTCATGTTGAGAGATATCATAAGAAGTTCATGTTGTTTAATGTTGAGCAAAGGTAAAGGATACGGATCTAATGGTTTACTTTTAATCATGTGATTGAGGTTGATGGTGTGAGGGGAGTCAAAATGGTCAACTTGTTTGAAGTTTAACATTGTTAAAGGTTGAGATCATTACAATAATATCAACGGTGTGTGGTTGATTTAATAAATGAGGACACAAGTTGATAGAATAGTGTATGAGGTTTAATTGCAACTGTTTTCATTTGAATATTCGAATTTTTTCAAGGGGAAAAACTAGTGCTCTGTATTTTGTCCATAACTTTTGATATAGGACAAATTCAAAGGTGATATTAAAATAAAAGTTGAAGAGGAATCCATGGTACATCTAATGAACCTAATTTTAATATCTTAAAGTGTATAAAATCAAAGATATTGAGGTTCAAAGTTGACTATGTTTTCATATATGTCCTACAAGTGACCTAAGAATTTTATTCGATCTTGTTTTGATGTTGTTTTGATATCTCGTGATGAATTAGATATTGGATAATGTTGTAGACTCCATGAGTATAATATTTTTGAATTATGAGAATTTGACCAATTGTATGTAGTATGAATAAAGGTTTATAAGTTGACTATGTATTCATTTATGGTGATTTTGTACACAAAATATTGTTTGAGTAAATTGTGTTTTAATAGAAGAGTGTTTTAGCAGCTATGATCATTTAAGGATGTAAAATGGGTAATTTAGAATGGATCCATGTATTTGGAAGTGTTAATATGTTCTTATTTTGATCTAGTATGTGATAAATGGGTTAATAGGTCTCCATGAGACCTATAAGAGCTATAAGGACCTTATTAAAAGTTATAATTGCTTAAAAGTGAACCCTAGATGCTATAGTCGACCTATGAAGATTGCATTGAGTTGTGTCTTCATATGATATATGACTTAAGGGTTAAGGAATTCCTATTGGCTGACCAAGATGTTGATAATCATGATTTCTATATATATATATATAGTGAAACCAAAAAATGATGGTTTCTAGATTTTGATGAGTGACTAGGGTGTGGAAGTTGCATTTGAGAGCATAGCGTTGTGAACTGAAGAAAAGGGTGGGTGCCCAGTGGATGAGTTGAAGATAAGAATATATTAAGAAATATTTATATGACCTTTAGGTCATAATTATTTTGGAAAAATAGTTCTCTTGTAGAATGAGTATGAGTGAAGGTGAAGAATGATAATCAAAGCTCCATCATCAAGTGTTGAAGACATCAGTTCATAGGTAGATGTGTTCATAAGTGTTATTGTGTCAACTCAACATCTAGGGGTTTTTAGGCTCCTTTCAAGGTGAACTTTATAAAAGTCTATATATTTTTGTAGATCGGCTAGATAGGTGTGTTAGCACCTTATGAGATTATAGTCTCACTAAATAAGGGATGGTAGTTCCTTGATTAGTTGTAGCTAGTCTAAATTGCATATTATTATTATAGTAAAATAGTTAAAGTTTAGGTTCCAGTGGGTTTTCTCCCCCAAGAGGGTTTACCACATATGTCTTGTGTTATGTGCTTGATCTTGCATTGTCTCTCTTATTCATTTATATGAATGGTGTGTATGCTTCATGAATGTTAGCAGTCATTGATTAAGAGTTTGAAAGGTTTGAAAATGAAGTTTAATTATTTAGGCTCATTGATTCTCCCCCCCCCCCACTCTCAATGATTGTGCCTATAAAATTAATGAGGCCACACATATAATAAGTGAGCAAGATAAATCATACATGGAGGATGAGTTTTTCTTAGAACTAGAAAATAAACCCATAGGGGGATATAATAAAGCATTCAGTGAAAAAAATGTCCAAGGTAATTTCCAACCTTGAGTCATCCATAAGGGAGTCCCATTTTATGTTAAACCCATCTCTATCATGGGTTATTTTTCCTTCAATTTTAATCTAAAAGAGTAAATTGAATAGTCTATGGAAAAATTGTAGACTAAGGTGTCCATTTAAAAGCTTGAGCATGTAAATCTCAAATGAGTTAAAAAAAATTTAAATCTTTGTTGTCCCCAAGTGATTTCTCTTTGGGTAAGGGTGATATTTAGAAGGAGGAAGAATTGAACATTGGGAAAACTCCCCAGGGAATAAGGAACAGTCATAATGGAGGTGGAGAAGAAGACATGATGTATTCTGAATAGGGGAAGGAGGAAATAAAATCTATAGGGCTAAAGAGGAAGAGGCCCATCACTAAAACTCTACAAGGAATTGGAAACCAAACTAGAGGTAGGGAAAATAATAATAAGAACATGGGGACCAACAAATGGGTTCTCTATTCAGAGTCCAAAGACTTAGACTTGTTATCTTTTGGTGTCTAGTTTTTTAGTCTTTTTATTTGTTTTTTGGCATCTATTTGGCTGAAGATAGTGGTTTTAGCTAGTTTTTGAGTTTTGTTTGTTTTGGTTCTACTACTTTATTCTATTTATATTTTGGTATTTTATGTAGTGGGCATGGGACCCTCAACCTATATTTTAACCTTATGTAATAAAAATATTTAGTTTTAATTTAAAATGTTAATATATATTGTTGTTTTGATCTTCTAAACTATTATCTTTCAAATCTCATATTTAATGTTTTACACAAATGAGGACTAATTTTTTTTCTTTTCAATGCTATAAATATTTGATCTCCCATATTTATTTAAATTAATTTTTTTATTTGATTATATGTATTGGAAATAATTGATGCCACTCTTATTTATTTTGCATTTGTCATCAACCATTTACAAATTTTCAATTGGTAATTATCATAATTTTATTTCACTTAAGGCCCATACCCAATCATGTTCATACTTTCATAATGCAGAGACATAAAATCATTCATTAATCCCTAGAAATTTCTCAGTCTTATACCTATACTTGCAAACATGATATTTCACCTTCACCTAGATCTAATACATTTTATGTCCTATATGATTATTTTTCCTTTATATTTTCCCTCACCTCTCAAGTAGTCTCTATCAGATACCTCTTATACACTCAAATCCTTTACTATCCTTCAACCTACCCCCTTTTTCATTCACTCTTTACACTCTCTCACTATATATTCCCTAAGCTTGGTTATGCCTAGATGCCTTCTTATTATTTAATAATTTCAATAAAACTTCCTCTAGTTATTATATACACCTATCCAACCTTCATTCAACCCATTCAATATTCTTTCAAAGGCCTCCACACTCCTTTACACTTTATTGCACTTTTTCTGATGCAGGAGCATCTACATACATCTTCCTGCAAGACATGGTTAAGTTGGGATCAGTCTTCACTAGGCATGCAAGCTCTAGTCATGTTTGAATTCAAATTAAAAGTAGTGTATATTCCCTCCAAAATGTTTTTAATGAGGAGTAATTTTAAAATTAAAGGTAAAAAGTCAATGTAAAAAAATAAAAGAGTGAAAGTGGTTAAAGGAGAATCTCCTATGTTGGAGTTGTTGAGCAAATAAAGGAAGAGTGGTTGAAAATCTTTCAACCTTGGCATATTGTTGAAGATTACAAACCATGTTTGTTTTTTCTTGAGCCCAAATTTGGGTGTAGAGGTTAGGGAGGAGGCTCTTCAAAAGAGCAAAAGAGAATTCATTCAAAAGAGAGAGAGCTCATTAAGAAAAAAAAAGAAGAATGTGAGAAGAGCTCATGAAAATAGAGGAATGTATTTGAAAGAGAGATTATGTGTGAGAGTAGAGTAATAAGATGAGATGGTAGGACCTCTCAGTCAAGAAAAGAAGAGAATGGAATGAAGAAATAGTGAGGGAGGACCTCATTCAAGAATGCAAGAATGAAGGAAGAGAGAAAGTTGAAGGTGTAAATAAGACTTATAAGCCATTGACCAAGGATATGGATCATAGAGTGATGGATCCTTTCTTGTAAGTATCTATTTTGATTATTAATAAAGGTATTTTGATTCACATGTGTCTGTTATGTAAACAATAATCCCAAGTATAGAATTTTGGTCTAATCAATGGTAAACAGATGTACAGGGCTATGTATGTATATGTATGCTTATTTGAGGTTTAAGAAACAAATGATCATTTATTGGAGTTAAATATGTATGATAACCATTGGATATATGTTGAAAACCAGTTTCCAATTGTATTCTCTGAGGAAGAGGACTAAAATGTTGCAAAAGTTCAATGAACAGGGTGCAGGCCTGTGTGGAAAGAAAACTAAAGCACGGTTGGAAGAATGAGTATATATCGAGATTTAATCAATGAAAAATTATGAAATTTTGTGTGTAGATGCAACTTGTAATTATGAATCCAACTCAAGTGGTCTAAGATCTAATGGATCAATGTGTTAAAATATATGGTCAAAATACATACCTGTAGTTCTGAGACAACTCAAAAAAACATGTTCTTAGGTACTAAAGAGCACATCACTTTAAAAAGAATGCTCAGAATGACTTGAAATTTAATATGTAGTTGGATAATGAGGTTATTTACTTGAATAAAATGTTTTAGGTCTTAAAATTATGTCCATGAAAATATATAGAGGACTGTATTTTTTGAAAAAGACTGTAAGTGAAAACCTGTCTACTCATTTTGAGAAGGAGAAAGGATTTCATACATAGAAGATGTTATCCAATGGTTTTAATTGGTCCTATATATTTTTATAAAACCTATAATTATTATTTTAACACCTTTCAAGAAGCAAATGTAAGAACTATAGTGAAACAAGGTAGTATTAAGATCTATTAGGCCTAGTCAAGAACAGGGAAAGTTGCAATTTGGAGGAGATTTTCTAAAGGAACCTTGTCTAGCTTTAATATATGTGGTAATAATTGATAATGGGAACTATGATATAATATTATCTTGATGAAATAATTTGTAATCTGAAAATAAAGGCTAAAACTCTCTTGATAGGGCTACAAGGACCAAAAGGGCTGAAAAAGGAAAGGGTTGTGATGTAGGATAAAAGACTGTAAGTTCTAATATAACTTGGGATGGATATAAGAACATGTTTATGATGATTTTCAAGGTTTCATTCAGTGAAGGATTGATATTAAGAGTCATAGGTAAACCATGAGATAATTGTATTGTTCTTGATAAAGATTTCTATCTATCATGGTATGAATGACATTGTTTTCCAGATGAGCAAGTGTGCATTGATGATCCTGATTCCTATATAGAGCTATGTCACCAATAAGAGTGTTGGTGACTCAAATAGTATCTTGTCATTGAGATAAGATAAAAGTTCATTAAAAATAAAGAACATAGTCTAATGAATAAGTGACATATCGGTAAGGTAACCTCAGGTGTAAACAAGCTGAGGGTTACACCATTTTTTGGTATCAAAGCTTGAAAATATTGGATTTGGTAATTTATCATGTTTGCTAATAAGTTGCTTCAGGATTGAGAAAAGGATCAAAATACTAGGATTCAAAAGGCCTAGGTGAGATCAAGGAGATTGTCAAAAGACAAGTCAAGGAGAAAGGCTTGGGTGAGACAAGTGAACCAAAATACTAGGGTGCAGAAGACCTAGGTGAGGACCTAAAGGGATCAAGAGACCAAGGTGGAAAAGACTTGGGTGAAGATCTCAAAAATGGAATTATTGTTGAAGGCACTAAAATGTAGTAGAATACATGAGGGTACTAAGAAGGAAGCAAACATCCGGAAGAAGAGAGGTATGACTAGTAATGGAATTGATAAAGAGATTGATAGTTTGAAAAGAGATTTAGCTAATTTTGTAGATATTTATGAGTCTTGGATGCAGATGGACAAGCAAGCATGGGTATGGCCAATGAAGAAGAGGATGAAGTGGCCAATAGATATCCTAATGAAGAGGAGAAGAAGACAAAATGAGATTGCCAAGAAGAGAGAAGTCCATAGAGGCTTGAAGAAGATAAGAAGGTTGCCAAGTGAGAAACAAAAAGAGGAAGAGATTGTGAAAAATGTTCTCATTGTGGAGAACAAGAGAAGATAAGAAAGAAAAGATGAAGAGCCAAGAAGAGCACTTGAGAAGATGAGTGTTGGTGAAGAGAACACTCATAGGGACCTTGTGGTCTCTTATTTTTATATCTAATGTTGTCTTTGCATGGGTAATTGAAGGTATGAGCAGCCTTGTGAAGGTCAAAAGAAAGGCCTTGAAGAATGAAGAGATTGGTGCAAGAGAGAGAAGTGAGTTTGTTGTTGATGATAAAGAAGAAGAGATGCATTGGTTAATGCATGAGGAAGGTGTTGAGGAACCCATACAAGCAAGAGAAGAGATAGAAGATGAAGATGACTTCCATGATTCCATTGAATGCCAAGAAGAGGCAAGAGAACAATAAAACATAAAGGAAGAAGAAAGTACAAACAATCAAGAAGCTATGCAAGTCAAATAACTAATGGAGCAGCCCATTAAGGAGGTAAAGGTGAATTAAAAAATTGATTTTTCTTATAAGCATGAACCTATTGATATACATGTTAGAGAAGCAAAGAGAAAGGTGAAGTTTTCAATTAACCATGGATATGTGATGCCTAAATGGTAGAAGAAGCAAACTCCCAAGCAATAAGAAGTGTTGGCACAAGAGCATGGATGCAAGATGCCTACATGGTTTGAGAAGACAAATTATAAGAAGGAGAAACAAGTATGGGTACCTAAGAAGGCAAAGAGTGAATATGTGAGTGTTGAGGTAACAACACTAAGACTTCAATGGAGGAAGGTGAAGGTTGACACAAGCAACCAAAGGCGTGAGGATGACACAAGTACATGGAAAGGTAAACAAATTATTTATGATGATGTTTTTGAATCCTTTAATGATCTTTTCATGAGAAATGAAAAATGTAAAGTGACTATGTGGACTAATATGCAGCAAGGATAGAATTCCAAATGGTTGGTTAATGAGGAAAGAGATGGGTATACAGCAAAGCAATGCCTCATTGAATGCAAGAAACAAACAAGATGACTTCAAAGAGAAGTTGAAGAGAGTAAGGAGACACAAGGTAAGGGTGTTTCAATTGTATTTGATGAGTATATTTAAGAAGTTGGTTTGCATGAAGACAACTCAAGAAAGGATGAGATGAAGAGTAAGGCTAGTGAAGGACAAGTAATCCTTGTGAGTGATGGACCCAAGTTTGATGAAGATAGTGATATAGATGAGATCTTACTAAAAGAAGAGTTGAAGCTATTGGAGGAGCTGTTTGGTAATTAAAGAGAGATGAATGAAGGTACAAGCCATGGTGAAGACACCATTGGGAAGATTGAAACAAGACAAGAGAAAACCCAAGAGGCAAGGATAGTTTTGATCAAGGAGCAAGAATGTGAAGGCAGCCAAGAGGCTTCATGGCCTAAAGATTTTGATTCTAAGGTGGCTTTGAATGTTTTGTATGTAGGTATGAAGGTTGCTAAAGTGAATGACATACATGTGTCATTGGAGAAGCTCATGAAACAAGAAGAACAACAAGAAGATCTAGAAGACATGTATGAAGATGAAGAATCATGGAAGCAGGAGATGGCAGCTGAGAAAGAAATGAGAAGAAGGACATATCTAAAGAGGAAGAAAAGAAAAATGAAGGACAAAGACTATTCCAAACAAAGATAAGCATTGGTATTGGCAACAAGATCTTGGGATCCAGGGATAGAGTGAGGACTAAAACATTGAGGAGATTTATCATTTGAACTAAGGTTCAAATTGTTTCTAGAGGGAGAGTATGATGCAGGAGCATCTACATACATCTTCCTGCAAGACATGGTTAAGTTGGGATCAGTCTTCACTAGGCATGTAAGCTCTAGTCATGTTTGAATTAAAATTCAAATTATTTTATATTCCCTCCAAAATGTTGTTAATGAGGAGTAATTGTAAAAGTAAAGGTAAAAAGTCAATGTAAAAAAATAAAAGAGTGAAAGTGGTTAAAGGAGAATCTCCTACGTTAGAGTTGTTGAGCAAATAAAGGAAGAGTGGTTGAAAATCCTTCAACCTTGGCATATTGTTAAAGATTAAAAACCATGTTTTTTTTGTCTTGAGCTCAAGTTGGGCGTAGAGGTTAGGGAGGAGGCTCTTCAAAAGAGCAAAAGAGAATTCATTCAAAAGAGAGAGAGCTCATTAAGAAAAAAAAAGAAGAATGTGAGAAGAGCTCATGAAAATAGAGGACTGTATTTGAAAGAGAGATTATGTGTGAGAGTAGAGTAAGAAGATGAGAGGGAGGACCTCTCAGTCAAGAAAATAAGAGAATGGAAAGAAGAAACAGTGAGGGAGGACCTCATTCAAGAATGCAAGAGTGAAGGAAGAGAGAAAGTTGAAGGTGCAAATAAGACTTATAAGCCATTGACCATGGATATGGATCATATAGTGATGGATCATTTATTTTAAGTATATATTTTGATTATTAAGAAAGTTATCTTGATTCACATGTGTCTTTTATGTAAACAATAATCCCAAGTATAGAATTCTGGTCTAATTAATGGTATACAAATATACAGGGCTGTGTATGTATATGTATGCTTCTTTGAGGTTTAAGAAACAAATGATCATTTATTAGAGTTAAATATGTATGATAACCTTTTTATATATTTTGAAAACCAGTTTCCAATTTTATTAGCTAAGGAAGAGGACTAAAATGTTGCAAAAGTTCAATGAACAGGGTGCAGGCCTGTGTGGAAAGAAAACTAAAGCACGGTTGGAAGAATGAGTATATCTCGAGATTTAATCAATGAAAAATTATGAAATTTTTTGTGTAGATGCGCCTTGGAGTTATGAATCCAATTCAAGTGGTTTAAGATCTAATGGAGAAATGTGGTAAAATATATGGTCAAAATACAAACATGTAGTTTTGAGACAACTCAAAAAAATGTGTTCACAGGTACTAAAGAGCACATAACTTAAAAAGAATGCTCAGAATGACTTTAAATTTAATAGGTATTTGTATAATAATGTTATTTACTTGACTCAAATGTTTTAGGTCTTAAAATTATGTCCATGAAAATATATAGAGGACTGTATTTTCTGAAAGAGACTATAAGTGAAAACCTGTTTACTCATTTTGCGAAGGAGAAAGGATTTCATACATAGAAGATGTTATCCAATGGTTTTAATAGGTCCTATATATGTTTATAAAACCTATAATTATGATTTTAACACCTTTCAAGAATCAAATGTAATAACTATAGTGAAATAGGGTAGTATTAATATCTATTAGGCCCAGTCAAGAACAAGGAAAGTTGCAATTTGGAGGAGATGTTCCAAAGGAACCTTATCTAGATTTAATATCTATGATAATAATTGATAATGGGCACTATGATATAATATTGGCTTGATGAAAGAATTTTTAAACTAAGATAATTAAAGGCTAAAACTCTCTTGATAGGGCTGCAAGGACCAAAAGGGCTGAAAAAGGAAATTGGGTTGTGATGTAAGATAAAAGACTGTAAGTTCTAATATAACTTGGGATGGATATAAGAACATGTTTATGATGATTTTAAAGGTTTCATTCATTTAAGGATTTATCTTAAGAGTCACAGGTAAACCATGAGATGATTTTATTGTTCTTGATAAAGATTTCTATCTATCATGGTATGAGTGACATTGTTTTCCAAATGAGCAAGTTTGCATTGATGATCCTAATTCCTATATAGAGCTATGTCACCAATAAGAGTGTTGGTGACTCAAATAGTATCTTGGCATTGAGATAAGAGAAAATTTCATTAAAATAAAATAACATAGTCTAATGAAGAAGTGACATGTTGGTAAGGTAACCTCAGGTGTAAACAAGGTGAGGGTTACACCATTTTCCCTTCAAGTGCTATTTAGCCTAATAGGCATAATGGATATTATTGAGACTAGTTTTTTACCCTTCAACACCTCAATCCTTCATCACATTAAATTAATCACTCCTGATGTAATTTAACTCCCCATTAAGGTCTTTAGATCCAATTCAACACCCATTAGGCTTGTCCCTTAAGGATGTTAGGCATCCTACAACAAATATTTATCAATATCTTATATCACAAACCTATTCTAGCCTCAAAATCACCTTGAAAAATTAAAATACACTTTAATTCAAAATTTGGAGATAAAAGGGAGAGAGAGAGAGAGAGAGATTTTTATGTGGGTGCATGGTTTAAGAGATTAGGGGGAAGTAGTATTATTGAGTAGAGTAGGTATGAGGTTCATGAAAGAGGGATATATGGAAAATTGGGTTGTCCATCAAGACAAGTATATTATAGTGGATCATATTGTGAATATTTATCAATATCAATAAAATATGTTTTATCTATTGTAATAACCTCTTTATCATTTTTTTTTAATGTAATTGATTGAACTTTGATGTTTGATAGTGTCATTGAAGCCTAGAGATAACATCCCATGCTAAGTTGTAGGTGTGTGGAGGATTGAGTAATTGTAAGAAGATAAAGGGTTAGTTTCATCCTTAGTTAAATGTTGTTTTTAGGAATATAAATCAAGTAAAAATAGACTAACCCACCACCCATTCTAACCTCAAGAACATCCTTCCCAATACAATAAAAATGCAAATTTTTAGCCTAAGTTAAAACATGCTTAAAATGAAACTTGTAATTCATTTACAAAAACCTTTAAATACCTCCCCTACCTCTTTAATGCCTTTAATTTCACCCTATATCACTTAGGTGTAACCTTTGAGAGTAATTTGTGGCACAAGTTACAGTGATGGATCCTAAAATGTAACTTTTTAGCATTGAATAAACAACTTCTTGAGCTCCAACTATCATTTCTACTTCTAGGACCTCTAATTGAGAATCTATCACTTATATAATGTCTATATTAGCAAATTACATGTTATAATATGTCCACAACATTTAAATCTACCTAAAATTACATTTTCACTATCATTTAGGAGTGTAGAAACACTGACAACAAATGTTGTCAAAGTTGAAGTTGTGGTTATAAACATCTGATTATGATGCTTCCTAACCAAAAACTATAACTAAAAATATGTTTGGGGGTGTATAATGTCTATTAATATGTTATTTGCCTCCCATCATGCCTGATTGACAAACCCACCACCTATTATAGCCTCAGGAATGCTATTCCCAATATAAGAAAAATGTAATTTTTAAGCCTAAGTTCAAACATGCATAAAATGAAACTTGTAAGTTATATTCATGAACCTTAAGATCCCTCCCTTTCATATTTAATCCCTCTAATCACACCTTAGATCACTCAAGTGGATACTTCAATATCAATCCATGGTATAAGTTATAATTATAGGTCCTAAAATGTAACATTTTGGCATTGAATAGACAACTTGAGCTCCGACAATCATTTGTACCTCTGGGACCTTTAGTTGAGAATATATCACTTAGATCATGTATACGTATGAAACTTAAATTTTATCACACTTCCATGAAATTCAAATCCTCTTGGAAGTAAATTTTCACTACCATTTAGGAGTGTGGAAACACTAACAACAAATATTATCAAAGTTGAAGCTTTGGTTGCAAAATATTAATTCCAATGCTTCCTAACCAAAAAAAGGTATTATCAACATGAGGGGAAAACATCTAATACTAGGTTTTTGACCTTCCATCATGTTCAATTGATAAACCCACCACTCATTTTGGCCTTAAGATTTCCCTTCCCAATATAAGAAAAAAGCTATTTTTTATCCTAAGTTCAAACATGCATAAAAAAAACTAGTAAGTCACTTTAAAAAACCATTATATCCTTCCCTTGCCTCTTAATCCCCTATAATATCACCAAAAATCACTCAGGTAAAAATTTTGAGAATAATCCATGGCACAAGTTGCAGTGATGGGTCCTAAAATGTAACTTGTTGGCATTGAATAAATAACCTCTTGAGCTTGAACTATCACTTTTACCTCTATGACCTCCAATTGAGAATCTATCACTTCAATCATGTCTAGATAAGAAATTTAAATGTTATCACACCACCATGAAATTCAAATCCACCCAGAATTACATTTTCACTATCATTCAAGAATGCAAAAACACTGATAAATGTTGTCAACATTGAAGTTGTGGTTGTATAACTTTGATTATGATGCTTCCTAACTAAAAACTAGCACTACCAACACTTATGGGTGTGAATAAAATCTAGTAATAGGTATTTATCCTCCCTTCATGCCTGATCAAAAATCTCACCTCCCATTCTAGCCTCAATGATTCCCTTCCCAACACAAGAAAAATGTAGTTTTTAGCCTAAGTTCAAACACATAAAATAAAGCCTTTAAGTCATTTCCACAAATCATCAAATCCATCCCCTTCCTATAAAATCCCTCTATTTTCATCCTAGATCACTCAAGTAGAATGTTAGAGAGTAATATATAACATAAGTTTTAGTGATAGGTCTTAAAATATAACTTTTTGGCATTGAATAGACAACTTCTTGATCTCCAGCTAACATTTCTACCTATGGGACCTCTAGTTGAGAATCTATCAGTCTAATCACATCTAGATAGGCAAACCACATGTTTTCCCACTTCCATGGAATTCAAATCTACCTGTAATTACATTTTCATTACCATTTAGGAGCGTAGAAACACTAATTACTTTAAAAGTTAGCTTCTCTTAGCTTGAAAAATATGGAATTATTTACTAATAGTGCCAACCACATGAAGGTGGAATCTTATTTGTCACCACTAACCTACAAAAAATTGTTAGTAAGTAATTAAAAAATAAATTCATATGTACTACCTATAAAA
Source organism: Torreya grandis (assembly GCA_037957365.1). NCBI lineage: Eukaryota > Viridiplantae > Streptophyta > Pinopsida > Cupressales > Taxaceae > Torreya > Torreya grandis. The sequence continues at coordinate 2,260,066 of JARHVA010001055.1, forward strand.
TAAAAAAAACATTTGGTAAAATTGATTACATCTACATTTGAAAAGTCAACATACCTACATATTTCAATCCAATGAACCACTAGGATTTGTTCTAACCTTGAGAATATCAAGAATAGGTTCATGGTCTAACTCTTGAACTTTCCATAGTTTCTTATTTAATGGCCTCCCATGATATTTTTGCAATTAAATATTTATTTCAAGAATCAAATTTGAATAATGTAGTATCTTCATGTGCATTTCAAAATATTCAAACACCCATTGATCTAAAAAATTTATAGGATATCATCAAAACCAAGTCTCAATGACTACCACTAATCTAGTGGGGTATTCAATGTTTTCTCCATCTATAACTAGGTAATTTATTTTTTTATTTCTCTCTACACACTAACATAGGTAGTAATATGTTCCCTCTTTATTTTCCCCATCTATAATAATTGCAAAAACATGCCATGTATTACAAATAATTATTTATTAACACTATACAAATATATAATGAGAATAAATTATACATAATGAAAAATATTCTACCTAGATGCACTTGATCAGATACATGGTTAAATTCATCCTATAATGTCATATCTATAAGTTGCAATTCTATAAGAACTTGATATGTGTTGATTAGAATTAGAGGTTTGGAACTCCAGTCATCCACCCGCTCTTGTGACTTACACTCATTCTAAATAGAGTCCATGCATGTAGAACATAAATATGAAAAGTGTCTCATATGAATAGTTCAAGAAATGTCATTTGAGTTATGAAATGAGTGGAACTCACTTGAACCCATTAGAGTCATACAATCCTCATACTTTAACAAATGTTCTTCTTCCATTAACAAAATATGTCTACAAATAATAGAATTTGGTTGAGAACCATGACACATGTTCTCATTACACCATTCAACCATGGTTTTTGCATTTGTCAAATCTACACCCTCTTCAAATTTCAACTCCTCCCTTAAAATAGATCTTTATACACATGCTTCAGCACTAGCATGTTCCTCTTTTCCATGGTCAAACTTGATGAAACTCTAAATGTGTTCTACACCAATGATAACATTCATCCTACTCAACTAATAAAATATCCATGCATTTTTTAATTATGGTGTGAAATTATCTGACCAAATGTAATGTTGATAGAAAGTAATGTTAATCTAACTCAACTGTTCATAAAACTTATGAAAATAACCATGCACATACTTTAAACAATGTGATTGGTCATTGCTGATATAAAAATGGTACTCCCTTAATATTTTTTTATTACTCTATATTATCAGGTACATGCATAAATGATATATGCACAAATATGAAAACTTATGATGAATTATAATATTACAATTGAGCTTCCATTTATGATTTGAATGGGTAATTCTCAGAAAATTAAAATATTCAAATAGTTGAAACAAGTGGAAATGTATCATTTCTTATCTTGAAATGTTAATCCAACCATCTAGCCATGTATGTGTGCCTTACATATTTATAGACAATTTTATCCTTGAATTTGACCAAAAATTTAAAAACATGTATATTTTTTTGTAATAAGCTCATACCTTTTAGATTCTTTGCTATATTTTTATTGATAAGTCATTGATTTATATTTATTTAAACCAACTAATTCATGTCCAATTGCACTTGTACTCTCCTCATGGATACATTTTTTTAATTTTGTCAATCCACCACAAATATTGTAATTTTCATCTTAACATGATTTATTATAAAATAATTATCCATCTGGACTCTTGAAAAAAATAGTTGGAATAAATTCCTTGGTTGTTTTTAGTATAAATTCAATACCACACTCTTGAAAAATGTTTTTAGTATGCAAAGTATAATGAATATGGTGAAAAACATCATAGTGCTTGAAAATTCAACATGTTGCCTACTGTAATCAATTAAAAGTGGTATTTGAGTGATAAGATTGATACTTGAGATAACCTATTCCTAGCTTATCCCTAGATCTTTTTATCACACTTTTCTATCCTTTGTGTAAACCACATGCATCCCTAGTTAGCCAAAACATAGTCTCAGACATTTCATTCCTAGATCATAGCCCTTCGTGCCTAATAACATACCAAATAAACTTTAGTGCCCCATTAAGGACACTAGAGCCATGTGACACTAGTGTCCCCAACATGGTGCTAATTTTCTTTACCCTACGTTTATTGAATAGATATATTTTCAAAAGTTAAACTCTCTTAAGGTTAGCCTAAGCATATATTATTATCTAAACAAGCTAAAGAACACTATAAATACATGAATTGTTGAAATATATGCACTAGATGGAAAATATATGCAAAATACCTATTCAAACACAAAATAATTTCAGCAAAATTAAGGTTATTAATCCCTATTCTACCCTACTTATACATACTACCATCTATAGATGCTCTAAACCTAGATTTTCTAGACTTCTAATCTTGAGTACACTCAAGGTATTTAATACCACTATCATTATAACATCACTTTCACTTTCACCAACACTTAGGTGGGGATAAATACATCAATATTGATCCCTCATGAGAGTATTGGTATGTAAGTAACTATATTCCTAGTGGGGTGTTGAGGATGTCTAGCCTATCCTAATGATGAACACACATGTTCAGCTCATGCCCTACTTACAAGGAATATTAGGGTTTACAACATAAATAAACTATTATGGGAAAAATATACAGTTTTATACTTTATGAACATAGGAATGGGACCTATAAATAGAAGCATAGGTATACCAAAATTCAAGAGCAGTCCTACATAAAGGATACTAGTGCCATTTTCAAGACACTAGATCCATATGGCACTATTGTCCAAGAGTGATGCTACTATCTAAGAGAGTATCTAACATAAGGATTTGGTTGACAATACTCAGACCTATTTGTATCTCAATTTTTAGTACTTAGATCTTATGCATCAAGTATTTTCCATGTAAGTATTTATTTACACATATTTATTACTATTTTTAGGAAGTTAGAGAAATTTAAAATTGTAACAAATCAGTGGTTATTTATTTCATATTATTTCAATAATTTAGACTACTTGACCCTTTAATAAAACACATGATTTAAATATCTAAACCCTAAAAGCTTAAAACATTTGGTGAACCTAACATGCTTTAAACATTACACAAAACCCTAACCCTAGATTACCTTAAGGTTCACATTTATATAATTTACTCAATCTTAGTTTACATCTTATTACCATGATTATCATGATGGAGGTTGTATACACATAATAGTTTCAAAATTTTATCACTTACTGACAGTTTGTATCTTTTAAGAACCTATCGAGTCTCAATCTCTCTAAGTTCATGCCTTAAGGGGTGCATCAAGAAGGGTGGATAGACTATTAGTGCTTTGTAAGATTGTCGTCCCTTTTACTACTTACCATCTACACACTTGTCTCCTAAAACCATACCCTAGTCTTATTATTCTCAATTATACCCACTCTAATCATTATCACATCATTATCTTCTTATTCCTTTCCTCATCCCCTTTTTGATAGTTGGTTGTACTAGGTTGATTAGGTCAACCCTATATAGTTTTTAGCCTATAATTATTGTACAAGGTCAAATAGGTCAACCCTATACTATTTTAGAGTGTTTTTCACTTTGGATTTTGTTATCCCTTTGGCTAACATAGCTCAAGACCTAGTGAATTATCTCCTAAAAACATATAGGGTTGATTGGGTCAACCTCATATAGCCAACATATCCAAAAATATTTAGGGTAAGATCCACCTATATATACAAGTTCATTTCCAACCATTTGAGAATAGATAAGAGAAGAAAAATAAGTGTGAATTAACATCTTCTTATTGACCATTCTACTTGAGGAATAAAGATTAGGGTTCCATACTTTCATTGTAGATACAAATCTTATCTTGTGGAGAAATATTTTGGATGCATAGATAGGTTGTGTATCTTAGAGCTGATTTATGTCTTTTATATTTACATACCACAATAACCTCTTACGAAGCACCCTATCCAAGGGAGATATTGAGGCTCGATGGGTTTGTCTTCAAAGGTAAGTATTCCTAACTTTATTTCTCTTTTATAAGAGTAGATAGATAATGCAATTGTGTTTCTCCTCCATGCATTATGATTCCATATACATTGATGTGAGTATTTGTATTACATACATATTTAGTTTAGTTTTTTTTCTAGCCCCCACTTTGTTCCACAAGCTTTGGTGAACACTGTATTTGATTTACTTTCTTGTTATTATAATAAGTGAAATATCAAAACCTAGGACTCCCTTATGGTTATTTCATGATTGTGTTAGTTTGGAGGCTTTAGAATCATATTTAACATAGTGTATTGTAATAAGTGATCCCCTAATTAGGTCTAATGGATCCCCATCTTGGTCATTCTCCTACTTAAAAAAATGTATTCCCAATTAGAAGTGTAGGTATGCTCTATCTTCTCTGAGATAGGATTAATTTATAGACATGATGTATTTTTGATTAATTACATTCTGGTGAACCTAACATGAACTAACCCTTGCAAGATTTATTCACTTATTTCATTCTTTTCATCATTATTTTTATCATATATTTTTCATACTAGGTTGACTACATCAACCCAACTCTAATTTTTATGCATAGGTTTTTAGGTATAGGCTAATGGATCAACCCAATTAAACCAGTACATGTTAGGAACCCATGTTACCCCTTATATTTACTTTGGTAGTATAATAGTTTTTATGAATGCATATGATTTTTAATTTATTCCATGAGAATTTTGTTTTATCCCACATACATGGTAAGTAGTATCTATTTAGATTATACTTAGTATATAATTAAGTGTTGAGGCCAATTAAGGCATCCATGAATTTATTATATTGAGCTTGATCAAAGGAGGTTTCCCCCTCAAAGAGGCCAATGAGTCTATAATTCAGTCATTATAATTTAATTCTACTTATTTGAGTTAATATATTACTAGTTTTTATAGTTTATTTCATGTATTTGTAATTATCTACTAACTTGTTCAAGAAGGATCCTCTCATCTGGTATAAAAGCACTTTTTAGGGCCAACATTTTTTCCAAATGTGTTTTTTTTGTTCTACTACATAACTCATTTAATTATTTTTTTGTATCACAATAATCTTTTTCAAACCAGGGTAAAAACCTATATACATAATTGTGGGAAGTGCTTGGGTGAAATCCCTAAAACTCATTATGAGGAGTACCATAGGAACCCCAAAATATCTAGCCCATTGAGAGGACCTGCTATTGAAATGGGTAATGGCCCCATCCTAATTGACTAGTTCCCATCCATGAGGAAAACCAAGAGCTGTCATTTAGAGGTAAACCCATGGCCAAATAATTTTTGGAGAGCGATACTCGCTCAGATAGCATTGGTGGCCAGAGAGATAGATTTAAACCCTTAGGCATCCATTGAAACTTAGGGCCCATTTCTATCAGTTTCAGAATATTTCTAGTAGACTATAAAAAAAATCAAATAGCAGTAGAGTATCTAAAGACTATTAGAGGAATTGCAGCTAAACATTTGATAAAACCCAAAAACTAAACAATATTCATCCTCTTAGTTAAAAAAACATATCTTTAGAGTATCAAACAACTTTTAGAGGACTTGCATCTAGATAGAAAAAGAAAATAGAATCTAGATATGTTTTTTTCTTTTTTTTGCCATATCTCTCCATTTGTAGTCTCATTCTTCCTCAAACTTTACCTAGATAGTTGAAATTCCATTCTCCACATTTTCTTCCTTGAGGTCCCATATCCCAATTCCACTCCTAATTCCCACAAATCTCTTTTTTTCCTTTTTTAAGGTTTTGAATAACTTATATTTTTTGTCTATTTTCCTTGAAATTTTTTACAGTGTTCATCTCCCTTTTTTGCTCCTATTTACCTTTGATAAATTTTCCAATTTTTCCATTTTCACTCCTAAAATTTCCCTCACCTTTGTCAATCATACTCCCACTATGCAAAATAATTAGTAAAAGTACCTTTACCCCTTTTGATTTCACCCAAATCACAAACCTCTCTTACTAAATGTGTCTTAGCTCTAGTTTTTCTATCCATTATAAAAAAAGTCTTATTTAGGTCATGGTAGTAACTTGAGCAGGAGCAAAAAACATGGAGGATGAAATTACTGCCCTCAAGACACATAAAATATCTTGATGAAAAAATTATCTACCTCAGTCTTCGACATACCACCTTAGATAATAGATGACATCTAGAGTCCTCTTCTGACAGTGGATTTTCTTCTTCCAATAATTTTCTTGGGTTGAAGCTTGATTTTCCTTGATTACATGGTGTAGATCTAACTAGATGGATCTATCAAGTAAAATAATATTTTAGTATGCATAATACTTTTGATGCCAATAAGGTTCCACTTACATCCTTTCACTTGCAACTTAAAACCATTCAATGGTATCATTGGTATACCAAAGCTCATGATGAGCCAAGATGGATTAATTTTTACACCCTCATTTTTCAATGGTTTGTCCTTAGTACTTTTGATGACTTCATAGGAGTACTCACTAAACTTTGCCAAATAGGAACTATGAGAGAATATCAAATAGAATTTGAAAAATTAGTCAATCACATAGAAGGGTTGTTTGATGAATTCTTTAGGAGTTCCTTTGTTAGTGTACTAAAGGATGTAATTCAATCTGAGGTCAAAATGTTCTAGCCCAGCATAATGTTGGAAGCCCTAGGGTTGGCTAAGTTGGCTAGAGGATAAGATCATAGCTCAATAGTGATTCAAATCTAATTTTTCTCTATTCAAAAATATAACTCCATAATGATCTTAAACAACACCAGCTCCCAAAACCACTCTAAGAAGCATTTTATTGAAGCAGAGATATGATCCCATAGATAAAAATTACTATGTTATAATTGTGATGATAAATTGACTTGGGGACATCGATGTGTTGAGAAAAATATATAACTATTTGGATGTGGAATCTCTACCTAAAACTAAAGATTGGGAAGATGTTTAGGATTATATAGATGATCTAGAAGAAGATCAAATGATTGTGAAACTTACTTCTCAAGAACACCAACTAAATATCTCTCTCTATGACTTAGCAAGAGTCACCACCCAACAAACCATGAGAGTTAGGGGTTACTTTAAGAATTTCCCTCTCATAATACTCATTGATTTTGGTATCACTCATAACTTCATTAACCCTCAAATCACCAAATAGGATGATTGTTTTATCTATCCTTGTTCCAAATTTGAATTCATGATTACCAATGGGGGCACATTACCTTGCAAAGGGAAGTTTCACAATGTTCATATCTCTATTGGATATTTTAAATTATGCTCTAACATGTTTGCATTACCCTTAGGTGGATGTGATTTTATTTTTGAATCTCAATGGTTACACACAATTAGACCTATCTTATGGGTTTTTGTTAACTTTGGATGCATTATTTAGATAATGGGTAAAAACACACATTAAAAGACATACAATTGGGGTTTCTCAACATCATCAATTCATATTGCATGGAAAAGCTTCTTAAAAATAATTCACATGGAATCATTATCCATCTATATTTGATTCAAATGTAACAATCAATGGTCTCCACTCATATTTCTGGTCTAAAAAATGTTCTACATAGGTATGCACATGTCTTTGCTAAACTAGTGGGATTTACACCTACATGGTCAAAGGACCACTATATTTAGCTACTTCTTGGAATCATTCTTCCTAACATTAGGACCTACCACTACCCATTTCATCAAAATACTAAGATCTAGATGCTCATTTGATACTTACTGAAGTAAGGCTTTATTTGCTCCAATACAAATCCATATTCTTCCCCAATTCACCTTGTTAAAAAAAATATGGGTCATGTCACCTTTGTATTGACTTTCAAGCACTTAATCACATCATAATTAAATATATGTTCCTAATCCCTATTATTGATGAGCTTCATGGCACTCATTTTTTCACCGAATTGGATCTTCACTCTAGATATCACCAAATTTGGCTTCATGAGGATGATATCCCTAAGACAACTTTTTATATGCATGATGTCCACTATGAGTTTTTAGTCATGCTCTTTGACTTCACTAATACTCTTTCAACATTCCAGGCATTAATGAATAAAATATTCTAGCCCTTCTTATGGAAATTCATTCTAGTCTTCTTCAATGACATCCTCATTTATAGAAAAAATGGTCTTAACATCTCCAACATATGGATCTCACACTACAACTTCTCTCTGACCATCATCTTTGTGCAAAATAGTCTAAATGTGCTTTTGTCTAGGACAAAGTGGAGTATCTCAGGCATATTATTTCATCCCAAGGGGTTCTAATGGTTCCTAAAAAAATAGCTACCATGACAAATTGGCCTCATCCTTAGACACTCAAGAGCCTCCATGGGTTTTTGGGACTGACTAGATACTATCACAAGTTTGTTAATAATTATAAGAATATGTCATCTTCACTAACAAATATTTTTAAAAATGATGCTTTTATATAGACATAAGCTATTAAATGTGCATTTAAAGAATTAAAACAAGCTATGTATACTACACCTATTCTAGTTATGCTATATTTTGCCAAGACCTTCACTATTGAGAGTGATTCTTGTAGAAATGGACTTGGTGTTGTTCTCCTTCAAGAAGGATTCCCCATTTTGTTCACCAAAAAATCTCTTTCTAACAAGAATTTAGTACTCTCTACTTATGAGAAGGAAATGATGGCCATTTTGCATTAATTACAAAAATGGTGGCAGTACCTATTGGGGAATCAATTTTGCATCAAAACTGATCACTAGAGTTTGAAATATTTTCTAAAATAATGGGTCTTCATGCCATCACAAAAAAAATTATTCAATAAACTCATGGGTTATGACTATGAGATCACTTAAAAGAAGGGTAAGGATAATATTGTGGTTTATGCTCTATCTCAGACATTTATAGACCAAGCTTCCCTTTTATGTATTTCCATGCCTATTCCAAATTGGTTGGACACTATACAGAAGGGGTATGTTAATGACTCTTCATTATCTCAAATCATTTAATAGTTGGCCACTAATCCCTCTATTATACTATATTATTCTTAATATGGTGCTTCTCTATGATACAAGGGTTATCTAGTGATTTCCTAGAGCACTAATCTTCAATAGGTTGTATTCTATGAACTCTATGCTTCTCCATCTGTAGGGCAATTAAGGTTTCTCAAAAATTATGAGTGGGTACAACACAACTTCTTTTGGAAAGGAATGAAAAAGGCAAATAAATAGATGGTGGTTGAATGTGATATTTGCCAACATAATAAGGGTGAAACCACACTCATCCCTATGTTGTTCAAACCCTTGCCCACCCCTACCAGGATTTGGATAGATATTTTTATGGATTTCATTGAGGGGATCCCTAAATTTGGAGGAAAAATAGTGATCTTAGTTGTGGTTGATTGCCTCTCCAAATATAGTAATTTTTGTTCCCTCAGCCATCCCTATACTATCTCCATAATCACACAAATTTTATTGGACCATATTTTCCATCTTCATGCCATTCCTTCATCCATTGTCTCAAATCATGATGCAACCTTCACTAGACATTTTTTGAGATAACTATTTTGATGTACCAACACCTAATTGAAGATGAGTTCTGGGTATTATATCCATAAACAGATGGGTAGACTAAAATTATCAACAAATTATTGGAAACATTCATTCATTACTTCACCTCAAAACAATAAAATTAGTGGGAAAATTAGTTTACCCTCTCTAAATGGTGGTACAATACCTCCTACCAAACTTCAAATAAAATTATTCCATATGAAGTAGTCTATGCCTAAGCACCACCAGTGCTCCTTCCATACACCCTCAATAGTTCATCAATTCAAGTAGTTGACACAATTATCTAAACCCTAAAATAGATCCTCAACACCTTACAATATAATCTTCATATGGTATAAAATTGAATGAAATAATAGGCTAATCGACACCTTTTTGAGCATACATTTCAAGTAGGTGATATGGTTTCTCTTCACTTACATCCATACAAGAAATCCCCCCTAAAACTTAAAGGGCATCATAATCTAGCTCCCAAGTTATATGGGCCCTATAAGGTTTACCAAAATATTGGGTCGGTTGATTATATGTTGGATCTTACACCTTCTTCCTAATTTCACCTAGAATTTCATGTCTCTTGTCTAAAAACATTTCTTGGCATAAACATCAGAGTGTAAACTATTTTACTAGAGCTTGATAATAAAGGATCCATCCTTCTTGAGCTAGAGGCAATCTTGGACAAGCGTACATACCAAATTCACTCCCACTCCATCACAAATATTCAAATTTAGTGGCACAAACTACAACCAGAGAATGCCACATGGGAACCACTATTTTAGATTTAGCATAAATTCCCACATATGAAGCTTTGAGGACAAAACTTTTTCTAAGAGGGAGGGGATGTTAGAAACTTGTGATACCCCTTTTCTTTAATTTTTTAGTATAATAGTTTCTATTGATTTATATGTTATTTAAGTCATCTCATGAGCATTTTGTTTTATCTCACATTCAAGGGAAGTAGTAGTTGCTTAGATTAGATTTAGTATATAAGTGTTGAGGCTAATGAAGGCATCTATATACACATAATATTTTCAAACTTCTATCAAATACTGATACTTTACATCTTGTAAGAACCTATAGAGACTCAAAATCTTTCATTTCACACCCTAAAAGGTGCACTATGAAAGGGGTGGGTAGACTTTTGGTGCTTCATAGGATTGTTGTACCTTATTACAAAATTATTACCAATCCAACCAGCTCTTAAAACCATTCCTTTAAGTTATTAATCCTCCCTTGCACACTCCTTTAGTATTTTCCTCTTTTCATCCTCCTTTTCTTACCTTAATTCCCTTTTGGACTTTTAGTTGTACTAGGTCAACCATGGTTGACCCTATACAATCAGGGTATTTTTTAATTTTTGGGTTTGTTAGCCTTTTAGCTAACCTAGCTTAGACCTAGTGAATTATTCCCAAAAACACACTAGGTTGGCCATGGATGGCCTTGTATAGTCAACATTTTTGAGAGGATTTAAGGTAATATTCACTTATATATAAGACCATTTCATCATTATTTAAAATATTCAATCAATAGTTATTATTCACACATGCTTCTTCACAATATGCTCTTCCACCATTCTACTTGAGGAATCTTAGATTAGGGTTTTTACTTGGAGAACTAGTCTTATGGATAAGTCTTGGATGCTTTGGAATTTATTATTTATCCTTAAAAACCACAACCACCTCATGAAAATCCCCTTTGGTCAATGGATATATTCAATCTCGATGGGTTCACATTCAAGTAATTATATTCTAACTTTGTTATCCTCTCTTTAGTAGATAGAAGTAACATTAGTGTTGGTTCGAATAATATTACTCTTCGTATTCCATGTATTAGGTTCTTACTCATACTTAGCTTAATTAAAATTCTCTTATACATGTATTGATTTCTTTACTAACCCCTTTATTTTTCCATAAGCTTTGGTGTGTACTAGATTAGATTTACTTTCTTGTTTATTAGCATAGGTGAAATATCAAACCTTAGGACTCTTTTAGGGTTATTACATGATTTTTTAGACTAGGCTTTGGAACCCTACCTCACATGGTGTATTTTGACAAATGATCCCATAATTAGGTCTAATTTATCCCCATATTGGTCATGTTCCAGGTTAACAAATGTATTCCCAATCAAAAGTGTAGGTATGCTCTATCTTATATGAGCCAGATCGATTTATAGACATGATACTTTTTTGATTGCATAAATTCTGGTGAAAATGACGTGAAACTAATCCTTATTGGATTTATTTCACTTTATTTCATTCTTTTTAGCATTATTTTAATCATATATTTGTTGTACTGGATTGACTTTGTCAACCCAATTCTAATCTCTGTGCATAGGTTTTCAAGAACAAGGAATTAGATCAACTCAGATGACCTAGTATAGGTTTCCAAACTTATAGACTTATATTTTATGCTACTATGTCAGCTCAATTGACCCTATACACTTTTAAGCATATAGAAAACATACTAGGTTAACCCTAGTCAACCCTGTACATTTTTAGGCTTTTGCAATAGGTCCTTGCATACTTTGTTCAACCCAATCAACCCAATTAGCAGGTTTCATCAGCATTCTTCAAGGTTCTTGATCAACAATCTTCATTATTATCATATTTGATCCACTAAGGTTATTTTCTATCTCTTAGTATCTTTATTTTATTATCTTTCCTTTCACAGTTTGTAATCTTCAAAACTACCCCTACATAGTCAACTAGATCAACCCTATCAACCCAACTCTATGTTTTGTGTGTTATTTGAAATAACTAGGTTGACCCTAGCTGACCTATTCATTTTTAGACCTTCCATATATAGTATAGGTTCAACCCTATCAACCTTATTTTATATTTTTTGCATATAATGTCAACACTATACCTTGTTTTAAGTTATAATTAATCTCTATATACTAGCAATTAGTTCACACCTTTCTTTTCTTATTGTTTGCATGCTTAGAATAGTTCACATAGTCTAATTAAGGGGTTTTTAATTAACCTTTTAGTTTCACTATTTATATTTTATGAACACATGGCCAAATCACATAATCAAAAAAAGAATTTTAACATTTGTCTACCCAAGGCCAACCTACTTGGATATCATCACCAAGGGAGAAACCAACTTGATACTCTGGTCGAGTATAAATCATGATTAATGGTATATTCTATATAATCACCTGACACCCTTATTGTTGTGATATGTGAAGTGAGGTGTATGCCCTAATACCTACCCTATATCACTGCCACTATAGTCCCTTTCCACCCAAACCACCTAAAACCATCCTTAGATTTATATTTAGTTCCTTACTTTATATCCAAATTTTCATCACATTTAAAATCACTTCTTAATAATCTAATAAAACATTTAGGTTGATGAATTAGTTAAAAATTTACTTTTCAATTTGATTGCTTTCTCTTTGCTCAATTATGTGTGTAAAAACTTCCATTAGCTAGTGTTAGTGAAATATTTTGTATTGTGTACCTCAATTGGATTGGCCAACATTGATCCAATTGACTATTTATTTCCTTTTAGATCTTACTTTCCTAGATTAGTTGCAAAAATTATCTTGTTTCATTTCATAACTTATTATCAACCTTTTATTTTTCCCTGTCTACTATACTAGGTTGACCCAATCGAACTTATATAGTTTCTAGATCCTTTTACCTCTTTTCCTAACTCTATTTACTATATTGGATTGACCTAGTTAACCTTGTACTATTTTTAGCCCCTATTTTCTATGCTAGGTTGACCTAGTCGACCTTGTACTATTTTTTGCTTTCCTTGATCATCAATTTAGTTCCCCATTATTCCAATTTTGCATTCTATTCATCTCTCTTTAGTTAGAATGAAGTCTCCTATGAGAATATTCTTAGATAACTTGAATACATTTAGATAATATATGAGATGTTCATTTCTCCCTCTCTTTCCTTTTAAGAGCACCATTACTCTAGGGGCACCCCTTATCCTCCTTCATCTATGACTTTCAACATAATGTAAATAATACCTCAAGATTAAGTTGATATATTTGATCCTTTCCTTACTTATCAAGAAACTTCTAATCTTCATAATCTTCAAACTAATGTGGGAGTGATTGATACAAGTTTACTTAACAATCACACTAGTAATCCTTCTTTTAGCAATCCTCCCCTTAATACCAATATGGGGAGTGCTCCTACAAACACCAACCCATCTCCTAATACAATCCAACTTTTATCATAAGCTATCCAACAAATGAACCTTATGAAAAATTATAACACCCATCAAATGATGCAACTTCAACAACATATAGACAATTTGGCTAATCAATCTCCAACTATATATCCTCAAGCTAATCCTAATTTCATTCCTCCACCTCTTTGGGATGCCTCAAAAAATGTTATTCCTTAACCCATAATGAATAGCAAGATGCTTAAAACTATTCAAAATGAGCCTTTATCCCCATTTAATGTATCTATTTATATTGGTAACATATATCCAACTATCAAATATGATGGGACTAAAGACCCTGCTTCATTTCTCAAAGCCTCTAGAAACCTTTATAAAGAGTGGATCCAAACTAATACCTTTTCCATAACTAAACTCTTAGTAAAAAAATTTACCAGTGATGTATTATAATGGTATAATTAACCACCCTAACATTCTATTTGTCAACTTGAATTTTTGGTTACTCCTTTAGTTAAAGAATTTCAACATGATGATATTCCTAAAAATTGTCTTAGCCACTTCATCAATGCTAATCAATATCCCACCGAATCAGCTCATGACTTTATCAAAATATGGAAATATTTATCTCATAAATCCAATCATAACTTTACTAATGATAACTTATTCAAACTCTTTATCATCTCTTTGACTCCCACTCTCTAATATATGGTTCAAACCTTTGATCCCCAAACATTAAATGAAGCTCTTAATCAAGCTAAACATCAAGACTTTATTATGAATCAATTCAAAACTAATCCTAAAATTCTTAAAATATATTTCCAAACATCTAATTCTATCACTAGTAATACTCCACAAACCAAATAAGGAGTTTCCAAAATTGATATTCCCTCACCTTCTCATACACCTCTTACAGTTCAACAAATGAAACAATTTTTACCACCCTCAAAACCTTTCATCTATCCCAATGCTCCTCTTAAGTGGTATGACCCCAATATATTTTATTATTTCCATGTTGATATTGGGCATTCTCATGAATATTGTAGAGGGTTCACTAAATTTTTTGTCTTTTATGTGCTTGGTGAGTCATTCAACCATGAAGTTATGATCAATCTTCATCATCAAGAATACTATATTGCCTTTCAAAAATAACAAACCTTCAAAGCTTCTACTTCAAATAACCAAAAATACTCTTCAAATAATCAATCAACTTCTAAGAATTTTTGTGCCATTAACATTTATTATGACCAATAATTTAATAATTATCAATATTGCAACACTTCTAAAGTTAATTATCATCATAAACTAGCTCACAAAGATCCTATTACCAAGCCTAAAAAGCCATCTTTAGAATAATAATTTCTTAAAGATACTACCACCACTAATCCCGACTCAGAAGCACCAAAAGAATAACTCTCTCTTTCTGATCCTCCAACCACATCTATTCCTCTAAATTATAATTTTCCATCTAAACCTTGTGTTAGTTCTTCTAAGTCTCATCGGAATTTTATTGAAGAACTCAACTCTATGCCTTGTAAGATTCCACTTATGGATTTGGTTCTCACTTCACTCTATCATCATAAATTCCTTATAAAACAACTTCAAAAAATTTAATATCCATCTTTCTTAGATGAAGAACCACCTTCTATCAATTTTGAACCTACCAACATCAATACCATTGAAACCATTTGTCCTTCTTCCAAGTCCTCTATTGAATTCCTTAAAGAGGACATGATCAATGATGAGATTATTTTTTGTACCAATGATCCAATCCTCTTTATCAAATTAACCATTAATACCAATCTTATCCATAAATTTCTAGTTGATGAACGTTCTAGTATTAATGTCACATCTTTATGGCTTATACAACAACTTGGTTATAGCAAGGATCATCACAAGCAAAATCATCTTACTTTTCATGGTTTTGATAAGACTAATCAAAATCCACTTGGTTATATTTGGCTTACATTAACGATTGGACCT
Organism: Torreya grandis; assembly: GCA_037957365.1. NCBI lineage: Eukaryota > Viridiplantae > Streptophyta > Pinopsida > Cupressales > Taxaceae > Torreya > Torreya grandis. Next base: position 2,275,740 of record JARHVA010001055.1, read on the forward strand.
AAATAGTTCAAACCAATTATGGTCCTTGATCTTCATTTATTTTATAACATACTCCTTGGTTATCCATGGACTCATCGAATGAGGGAAATTGTTTCTTCTGGTAGGCAATGTATTAAATTCTTACATAATGGAAAATGATATAAGCATGAATCTTATCCCAACCCATGGATCATTCAACTTCCCAATCCTAATCATAATATCATATTCTTATCATTCTTAAAATCAATAGTGCTCCTTTACTTGAGTTCATCAACATGAATTTTGATTTGCAAATTACTCTTGTGTATTCTAATGATGATGAGCCCAATGAGTTACAACAGACTTGTAATACTAATAAATTACCTCCCTACATTTCACAATGGATTCCTCCTTTTCTCTTACTAAGAGACCATACTATTCCTCTCATGGATGAGATTACCAATTTTCCCCCTTCATGAAATGCTTAGGATCCTTATCTCCAAGAAGATGCCTTAACTTTCAATGGTTTTGGTGTGGATAAATTATTTCAAGATCCTCTCATCATGTCTCCTCATACATTCAGTAAGATTGGGATTTCATCCTCTAAAACTCCCCATGATTCTCAAGCATGTATGATTTCTCTAAAATTTGATGATAACTATATCATGGCCCAAGATCAATCTATAAACATGGATTCTCAACATTACTAGAAAACCTTAACCTAAATTCATGCTTTAATTGAGATGTTCATACCATTTCTATGCCTCCTACCAATCTTCCTCTTATCAATACTCCTTGGGTGGTAGAAAAAATTATGCCTTCCAAATTTTTGAAAGTTCCTACACCTCCTTTACCACATTTAGATCCAATAATTATATTTTATCCTTCTCTTATCACTGAATCCACTAACACATTAATATTTTCTACTCCATCTACTTCTACTCCTAAAATTACACTGAATGCCAAGGCCATTGATGTTTGTCAGATACACTCTAAGTCTGATTGCCATGGAAATAAAATTTTATATATTGAAGTAGATATTGAGTATTATGGTCCTCTTCCTACCTTTCCTAGTGATGAAGTGATCCTTGAGTTAATTTATGACTAAAAACCTCAACTTATTTGATAACATCATAAACGTGGAAATTTTAAGACTAAAACTCCTTGCTTCAACAACTTCATTGCTAACATTTATCCTAAAACAAATACAATTTTTGCTTTACCAAATTCACCATTATAATTTCAAGATGGTAATGCCATGATTATAGAAGAAAAAACTTGTATTAAATTTGGCATTCCCCATACCATCATTTTTGATAATGGTGGTAATTGCAAAAACAAACATGTTAAACAACTTTACAATGAATTCAAGATCAATCATAAGTTTTCCATGCCTTATCATTCAAAATGTAATGGTAAAGTTGAGGCCAATAATAAAATTCTAAAAAAAATTCTTCAAAACACAATTCATGAAACTAGCATAGATCAACATCTTCATCTTTACTCTACTCTTTGGGCCTATCAGACAAACATACATACCACCATTGTGGAAACAACATTTTCTCTAGTCTATGGTTATGAGTCAATTTTTCCTTTAGAAGTTGAGCTTCCCTATCTTCTTATATCTCTTCATGGTATTATTACCAATGAAGAATTTCATGGATCTCATCTTCATGCCCTTGACCTACTTGATGAATGTTTGCTTTATGCCTTACAACATAACTGCCAATACAAGGCTCACAATTGCTAGACAACGTAACAAACATGTTGAACTATGTACTTTTATTGTTGGTGAGCTTGTCCTTAATTTAGACTATACATATGATAAAGAAGGAAAATATGCCAAAAAATTATGGGGCCCATATTTAGTTAAAGAAATTCTTAAAACCAATGAAGGCCATGTTTTTAAAGATCTCAATAATGCTCAATTCCTTAAAAAGTAATTTGCTTAAACATTTCCTTCTTTACATGCTTTCTATCTACATCTATCTATAACTTTTTCAAGTTACTTAAGCATATATCTATCCCTTTTTAGCATGTTTCTTCCTTTCACAAACCTTTAGTCCTCCCTTTTGGTCTTTTGGTTTCTTGATGTACCATAGTCTTCTTCATCTTCTTTCATTTTCTCTTGTTTTTCATAGCCCTTGTGTTTCTCTTTTGTGAGTTTCTTTTTAAGACTATGGGTTGGACCTAAAATTCCTTAAAAAAACACCATCTTTTACTTATCTTTCACATACTTTTTTCTTTCCAATGTTATTTTGGCATCCTTTGGGTTTGTCTTTTACATAGTTGTAGTGTAAGACTGCGGGTAGGACCCAACCCTCCTCATAAAATTACCACATTTCCACATTTTTTATCTTCTTCTCAAATTTAGTTTTTTACTTATTTTTTTAGATGAAATTTTTACAAACAATATATGTTAGCATGTTTTCCTCCATTTCCTTCATTCATATGATAATAAATCACACTTTATTATCATTGTATCTTTTTTTTCCCTTTGTCCTTTTTTTGCAATTTGAATCAATTTAAATTGTTTCATGTGTCATTCCTCATGATTTCCCCTTCCTTTCATCTCCATATTAGATAAAATAAGGTTGATTTCAAGATAGTACTTTTATTTCACCTATATTTATGAGACTCTTAGACCCCGTGCTCTTTGAATTTTTCTCTCTTAGCAACCTTATCCCAAGTATTCAAATGAAATTCATCTTTAGCACCCATGTTCTATATTCTAAATCTATATGGATAAGGAATAAACAATCCATCAAGAAATTGAAAACCTAAATCATTTGAAACAAAAGGCAATGATATCTAAAAAGCAACTTACAAATATCAAAAATTAAAATCACATCATGATTCCAAGCACATCTCTTATCTCCAATTGAAGATCAAACTCTACAGTTGGCCTCACATAGATTCAAGATCCTTTGGGGTGTGGTAAGCTTATAGATTGGAATAGGGTAACTAAAAAAACTCTATGGTGTTACCTAATTTCTCACACAAGTACCCAATCTTCACAGTAGACTGACAGCTCTGTAAGGGGTCCTAAAGAGCGGGGAACACTTTGTGGGAAGGTAGGTTCATTTTAATTTTCATACATATATCCTTCATGGGATGATCTATATACTCCATTTGTCTACCTAAGACTTGTGTAGCTAATATAAGTTCTTTAGATTTCTTAAGGTCAAAATTCCTCTTGTTTTGACAAACCTAATTTGAATGTTTTGACTTCGATAAAGAGTTCCTCTACATTGGTTTTTCTTCTTCAATACCTTTTTCCTCACCTCTTAAAAAAAAATGTTAACATTAATTTGTTTTAGTTTTATCTATCCCTAGATTGAAACAACATGAATGAGAAAATATGGATTACTTCTTTATTTTTTTCACCATACACTTACTTTGCCTTTTTACCATTTATCATTGTTTTACTATTTTGCTATTATGGACACCTAAATTCATAGCATTTTTTCCATTTTTGAGTGAGTTTGGCTTGTTACTTCTCACTCATCAATGTTGTTTTCCCTTTTGATGCACATTTTTCCATTATTGAGTGAGATGTGGATTGTTACTACTCACTCATCAATGTTGTTTTACCACTTTGTTTTTATCTTTTACATTTGATGTTTGATTACCATATTTTTGACATGTATCATTGGCATAACATGGTGAGTTTTCCTTTATTACTTGAGGTTTACTTATTTGAGTTTTTTGGTCTATAATAGCCTTGGTTTTTTGGTTACATAGTTTACTCTTGTTGTTTGACTTGTTCATTAGTCTAACATAGCACTTGTCACCCTAGCTTTCCAAATTTCCCAAGTACATCATGTCCTCATAGCACCATCTATCTTATATTTTATTTCATTTGTTTGTTTTTTATCTTTAGTTTTGTATTCTTGGATTTGTCAAAAATAGTCTCTATTCCCTTCACAATCAAAACATAATAGACAACCATCCCATGATAAAGGTAATTCAAGGAATGCATTACATTTACTTTTTAGTCATTCAATTTTATTTATTTATTTATTTAAATACTATAACTTTTTTTTATCATTTATTTTGTGTGTTACTATGTTCTTTCTTGAAGCACCATCCCCTATTGCACCTTAGTGACACATGATGAGATTTGAGTGGGGCATATGTATACACATAATATTTTCAAAATTTTATCAAATACTGGTAATTTACATCTTACAGGAACCCATCAAGACTCAATATTTTTGAGTGCACACCCTAAGGGGTGTATCAAGAAAGGGGTGGGTAGACTTTTGGTGCTTCTCAGGATTATTGTCCCTTATTGCCACATTATTACCAATCTAACTAGCTCTTAAAGCCATTCCCTAATCTATTACCCCTCTAGTCTTTTTATTCTTTCTATCCTCCTTTTATTTCCTTAATTCATTTTTTGACTGTCAATTATACTAGGTCGACCATAGCCAACCCTGTATAGTTTATGGTATTTTTCACCTTTTGGGTTTGTTAGCCTTATAGCCAACCTAGCTCAGACTTAGTGAATTATTCTTGAAAACACATTGGGTGGACCATGGCGGACCTTGTATAGCCAACATTTTTTGGAGGATTTAGGGAAAGATCTACCTATATATACAAGATGATTTCATCATTATTTCAAAAATGTAATTAAGAGTTATTATTCACTCATACTTCTTCATAATCTGCTCTTCCATCATTCTACTTGAGGAGTCTTTGCTTAGGGTTTATACTTGGATAATCTACTCTTGGATGATTTGAACTTTCTTAATTATCCTTAGAAACCACAACAACCTCTTATGAAGCCCCTTTATCTAAGGAATAGATTGAGTTTCAATGGGTTCACATTCAGGTAAGTATATTCTAACTTTGTTATCCTTTCTTTAGTAGATAGAAGTAGAATAAGTGTTGGCTCAAATAATATTACTCTTCATATTCCATGTATTAGGGTCTTACTCATACTTATCTTAGTTTATATTATCTTATACATGTTTTGATTGCTTTACTAACCCTTTTATTATGCCACAAGCTTTGGTGTGCACTACATTAGATTTACTTTCTTTTTTATTAGCATATGTGAAATATCAAACCTTATGACTATTTTAGGTTTGTTGCATGATTGTGTTAGATTGTGGGATTTAGAACCCTACCTCACATGGTGTATTGTAAAAATGTATCTCCTGATTGGGTCTAGTGAATCCCCATATTGGTCATGTTCTTGCTTAACAAATGTATTCCCAATCGGAAGTGTAGGTATGCTTTATCTTCTCCAAGCCAAGATCAATTTCTAGACATGATGCATTTCTTATTGCATAAAACATCCTTGAATTTATTTTATTGATATTTCTCAAAGGATTTTTCCCCCTTGAAGAGGCCAATGATTTTGCAATTCATCCATTGTAATTTAGTTCTACTTATTTGAGTTAATATATTGCTAATTTTCATAGTTTACTTCATATATTTGCAATTATCTGCTAAATTGTTCAAGAAGGATCCTCTTAGTACAAGTTTTTATCTTTCTATACTTCCATTCCAGACTAATGGATCGACCTAGTTGACCTAGTACATTTTCTAGACTTTCAAATATCTTATTTAGCATACTAGGTCAACCCGATCAACCCTATATAGTACAAGTACTCAACAATAGGTTCTTATAGAGCTTGATCAACCTAGTTGACCTAGTTATTAGGTTTTTTAAGCATTACACAAGGTTATCTCATAACATTCTTCTTTCTTTACATCTCTAATCCACTAAGGTTACTTTTTATCCTTTTATCTCTTTATTTACAATCTTTCCTTTCATAATTTGCATTCTTTAAAACTGCCCTTGTATAGTCAATTGGATCAACCCTGTTGACCAAATTCTATATTATGTGTGTTGTCTAGATAACTAGGTTAACTCTATCAACCTAGTTCATTTCTAGAACTTATCCAATAGTACATGATCAACCCTATCGACACTATTATATATCATGTGTATAAACTATTGACTGCATCGACACTATACCTTGTTTTATAGTTAGAATTAGCCTTTATATTCTAGTAATTAGTTCACACTTTCATTTCTTATTGATTTCATGCTTAGAATATATCACATATCTTAATTAGGTGGTTTTCAATTAATTGTTTAGTTTTACTATTTTATATTTTATGCACACACAACCAAATCACAAAATTTAAACAAGCATTTTAACATTTGACTACCTAAAGCCAACCTACTTGGATTTCATCACCAAGGGGGAAGTTGACTTGAGGTTCTTGTCAAGTATTAAACATGGTTTATGGTATATTTTGGCTAAGCACCTGACACCCTTATCACTATGGTGTGTGAAGTGAGGGGGTAGGCCCCAAAACCAAGCCTATAACATTATCACTATAGATCCCTTTCAACCCAAACTACCTGAAACTATCATTAGATTGATTTCTAGTTCCTTACATATATCTAACTTCCCATCACATTTAAAAACATGTACTAGTAATCTTATAAATTTCAAGTTGATCATTTAGTTAGTTATTTACTTTCCAAGTTAATTGCTTGTCTTTGCTCAATTGTATTTTGTATTGCAAAAACTTGCATTAGTTAGTGTTATGTGACTTAATTAGATTATTTAGCATTAATCCAATTGATTGTTCATTTTCCTTCAATTCTTACTTTTCAAATTTCTTTAAAAAATTATCTTGTTTCAATTCATAGTCTTTTATAATCTTCTTTATCTTCCATGTCTATTGTACTAGGTCAACCTAGTCAACCCTATACATTTTTCCATCCTTTGTTCACTCTACTAGATCAACCTAGTCGACCTTGTAAAATTTATATACCCTATTCACTCTTTTTCCAACCTTTTTTCACTGTATTGGATTGACCCAATCAACCTTGTACTATTTATAGACCCTATTTTTGTGTTAGGTCAACCTAGTTGACCCTATATTATTTTTATCATTTAATTTTTCCTTTCTTTCTCATCTCTCTTTATTTATATTCATCATAGAATTTATTCTTGATGATAACATTGAGTTGTATTCAACATACATGATGAATTTTACCAATCTTTGTAGGGTCTCCCATAGACAAAATTTGGCTCCTCTCTTAGATACTAGTAATGTTCACATTTCCACTCACACAATGAACAATGGGACTCATCCTAATACCTCTTCATAGTGTAATCCTTTATTATCATTATAAGACCAACCTAAATTAGACTATACCCCCAAAATTATTTTCTTTATCTCTAAATTTCTTCAACATCAAGGAAAAGATCCCTCTTACCATTTATAAGCTTATGATTAGTAGTTCAATCCGAAGATCATCAGTCACCTACTCTTACATTCTCAATCAGATTTGGGGGTACCACTTTCTTTTATTCTCAGCCTCTTCCTTCGATTATGATCCCTTCTCATACAATGACCTCTTATTCTCTAACTTCTTTCACCTTTATGCCTAGTATATCCACTAACATGGCAGGTTTTATATCTAGTGGGATTCTCGTAAGATCCACTATCCTTAATCCTTATACTAGTGCTTAATTTTCTACCCAAGGTAAACATGATTCTAGTGCTTCTTCCTCTCAACCATTCTCTAGTATATCTTTTGCTATTCAATAAAATTTTGCCACTAGTTCCTCACACTCTCATAGTTCGTCTCAAGCTCCTATCAACACCAATAGTGGTACCCAAGCCACTAATCCAACATAAATACTAACTATAATTATTCTAACTATGTTAATCAAACACACCAATTACCATTACAAACACTCAATCACATGAATAACTTTTAAGCTCATAACATAAATTAAATGATGAGAATGCAAAACCACCTTCATCATCTTCAATCTCATCCTCAACCAATGGATTGGGGCACACATAACCAAAATTTTTCTCTCCTCCTCTTCAATATTCTCAAGGAAATCTCATCCCTCAACCTCTTTTGATCAATAAAACATTAAGCATCTTTAGAAGGAGTCTCTTACTACTCAAATTGTTAACATTGATATAGGAGGTATCACACCTAAACTTTATTATAATGGATCAACTGATCCTACCCTTCATTTTAAAACATTTATAAATCTCTATAAGGATTGGCTCAAATTGAACACTTTTGTTGCTACCAAACTATTGGTCAAAACCATCATAGGTGATGCATTGGATTGGTATAATCAAATTAGAACTCATTATATTGCTATTTTGGAAGATTTAGTGAATGCTTGAGTTCAATAATTATAAACTAATGATCTTCTTTAAAACACTTTGGCCCACTTCATAAATTTTAAACAAATCAAAAATGAAACTATTCAAGCCTTTGTTAAAAGGTGGAAAACTTTATCAAATAAATGTGAACATAACATGGCAAATGACAATATTTTCCATCTCTTTATTAATACCCTATTTCCTAAATTACAATATTGGGTCCACACTCTCTCTCCACATACTTTGAAGGAGGATATTAACCAATCTAAACATCAAGATTTCCTTATACATCAATTTGATCTACCCAAACCTTTTATGGGTCCTCATCTCTTAAGAATAAAAATTGAAATGCTACCAATGATGGTGTTATAGATTCTTATGGCACCATTCATAATGGTCAAGTTTTCAATCCCAACTAATATTCAAAACTAGTTCTTCCTCAACAATATAGCAATCCTCATTTATCATCACCTAACAAAATTAACATTCACAAACCTCTATCTTCAGTTGAATTGCTTAAGCATCTACCTAGGCCTCTTCCAAGATAACTTTACCCTACCCATCCTATGAAATCCTAGTATGATCCTAACAAGTTTTATTGTTTTCATGCTAGTTGCGGTAATTCTTATGAGACCTATAGACAACTTCCTAATTTAGCTATAGATTTTATTTTTAATCCTAATTTTGATCATGATTATATCATTCAAAACTATCAATAAGCCTATGAAATTACTTTTAAGAATTATAAAACATATGATAAATCTAAAGCCTTAAATCCAACTAATGCCCATTTAGCTATCTACAAAGACCCTCTTCCTAATCATCAACATATTCATGACAACCAAGACAATCCCACCCCTTCCACCAATAATATATAAAGTCTTGATGATCCCAATTCTAAAGAGAATGTGGTTAGCATGACTAATATGAGAAGGGTGGGGTTTTCATTGATTCATAACCTATCTACACTCTTCCTTCATCTCAAATGTATCATGTTATCCAAGATTCTTCTCCAACTCATTTAAATGAGTTAGGATAAGATGCTATTATATATTTTGATGATATTATTTGAAATTTTCCATTGGATAACAACTCCTATTACATTTCAAACACCATTCCTTCATCTTCCAACATTAATGATAATTACGCTTCAACGAACATTTATTCTACCATTTCTCAAAATTAACCTCAACTAATTAATTAATCTTCACAAAATCATTTAAACCTTATTCTAAGACTTCTACTTCTTATCAAAAAAATTCCAATGTACTTTATCTCCTCTTTCTAAGGAATTTCTTAATGACTATGCACCTATTTCTAACAACCTTCTTATGGGTTATGATGAATGAGATCCCATCATGGAGATCACCAAATATCCCATCCCAAATTCTATTCTTTGAGATTATGAGAGCTTCTTCAGTCATAGAAACCATCTTATGCAACTATTATCTAAGATTAATATCCCTCATCCTCCCTTAGCAAGATGGGAAATAACCTTATCTAGATTCGAGGATAGTATATTACAATAATGTGAAGAGATGTCTATCAACATTGAAAAAACTATGGACACTTCTCTTTCCTTTAGATTTCCTATAACCTCTATGATTCTTGATGAAATTATACTTCATATGGATGATCCTACCTTATTCATTGGTGTTCAAATATGTGATATCCAAGTTAAGTGTGTATTGATTGATGAAGGTTATGGAATTTGTGTTGCCTCTCTTAACTTTATCAAAACCCTTAGATATTTAGAATGTAATATCAAGTCCAAACATAACACCTACCAAGGATATGATAGAAGGAAAATGCCTCCTCTAGGTTGTGTGTGGCTTCCCATTATCATCCCACCTATCACCATTTCTTTGAAGGTGATGATCTTTAACTTTCCTCTTCCTTATAAAATCTTTCTTAGTAGGCTATAGACTCACCATATGAGATCCATTTCTTATTTCACCTACCAATGCATTAAATTCCCTTATAATGGAGCCATTTATAGGATTTAGGGTGACATTAACCCTTGAAATTTCAAACAATTCCAAGAATGTGGTGTCTTCAAAATTCTTACTCTTGAACCTTTGCCTAGCATTCCATTCTTTGAATCTCAACATCTTAACTTTCCCATTAACTCAACTAGAGGTTACAATGGTCATCCTAAACTCATTAGGAACATTCCTCCTAACCTATTATATTCTTATGTTGATGATCCCAATGAGATTAACTTAAAAATTAAAAAATTTGATATCTTTCCTCACCTCATGGCGTAACTTCCTACTTATTTACAACCTTATTCTTGTAAAACTCATTAAAATTACATTACCAAAGTCTTGACCAAAACTCGACATTATATTTACCACACTTCCTCAAATGGCAAGGTCATCCATACTTGCATCATTGACCTTCACACCTTAGATTATGATGATGTTTATTCCTTAGATGATCCATTTTTAGGCATTCTTGTCAAAGCTTATGATGCTAAAATTATTTTTTATCATTATTTTTTATTTGAGTCTTTTCACATATCTTCCCATTTTACCTAATTGATAATTCATAATTTTAGTATTTTTCCTCTTTATCATAGGGTGAAGATGGCACCAACACCTCCAATTTTTGAGGATCCTCATAGGACTATGCTCATAGATCATGTTATGACTAGGACTTATATGACCACTACAGGTAGTTTACCCCTAAGATTAGTGAGACTCTCCTTAGACCTTCTATAGATCATTCCCTTCATTTAGTGGAACTTGCATAAGAACCCATTATTATTCCTAATATATTTGAGCATGTTCTTGCTTCCATTGTTGCTAAGTCTACCCCTGCCTCTCATCCCATTACTCTTTATATTGAGCCTAGTTTTATTCCTCATCCATCACCACATTTCATTGGTGATGGTTTATTTCCTTTGCCTAAGATGGTTACATTTCCAACAAAATAAGATGATGAGTCTTCTCTAACTTCTTTCACTCCTGTTATACCTCCTTCTATGAGTGATTTTCCTAGGACTACTCACACGTATATCTATTACTTTCATGAGACAAATAATAATTCTTCTACCCATTATCGTAAGCTATGATAATATATTAATACATTTTATACTTCTTCTCCATCCTTAGACAAAGTTATGCCTCCCTTAAAGGTTTTACTTGAATATATACCTAAGTATGGTGAGGTATATTGTCTATGGTACCAATGTGGCACTCATCACACTAACCACTACTGTATCCTCCAATAACATCTCAAGGATCATCTTCTAGATATGATTAGACCTTATTTTGTTCTTCCCATAGGTCATTCCCACATGAAGGCTACTCCTTCTTATCCCATGGATCCAAATCCTATGGTTACATCATATCCTATAGTCCCTTCATCAGCTTTTGTGCCTCCACTTGTGGATCTTTCCTCACCTATGGATTCTTGATTACTAGTGGTTCCTACATCTCATGTAGATATTTCTCCCTTAAATTATCCTAAGCATCCCTTTCCATCCTCAACATGATATATTTAGTATTCCTAATTTTTTATGGAAGAGATTAGAAAATAAGTATTTTCCCAATTTTCATTGAAGATTAATGAGACATTAGTAGCAGTTCATATCCATCTCCATAGAGATATATCCCATGTTTTGGATATTGTGTGTGGGTATATTTATTAGTATTTATGATCACATTCATGTTGACTTTACATTTACACTTGGATTAGATGTGTGCTCCAATATTTTATTTTATCTATCTATTATATCATTTGACACTATGTCAAATTCATATTTTTCTTATAGTGATTTTACATTTTGTACTATATATTGCTTATATTATCATTTATATTTTCATACGATTGTCTTTATTTATCATTTTTTTCTCTTTATTTCTTTAGTTTTTATAAAAACTCTCTTCTTGTGTCTTCATGATTTTTTGCTCTCTTATCTCAATATTTCACAGATAATTGTCACTGTGATTTTATTATACCAACATTGTTCCCTTTTTTCATGTTTTCTATTACCATGTGATTAGCTATAAAATAATGTATCTCACTATAATTTCCTTATACACATCTACTTTGTATTTCCTTATTTCCTTTTGTTTCCTTTTCACAAACTAAGCATATGCATGGTTGAGACTTGAGATCACATACTAGTTCATTATTAAGCCAAAGTATCCTATTCCATCTTTATCTTCATTTACTTATCTTCCTTTAGCATTAACTTGAAGCTCATTTCATGTGTATCACTACATCTCTCATGATTGGTCATTCCAAATCCATATGGAGGAGGAATTTTCAAAATCCATAAAGACTTGAAAGCCAAATCATTTTAAACAAAAAGGAAATGATATAAAAGGCAAAAATATTCTTAAAACTCCAATCACACTAAAAAAACATGATTCAAAATGCATCTCCTTATTTTAGTCAAAGATTAAACTCTTTAGTTAGCCTCACAATAGATCTAAGGTCCTTTAGGGTGTAGTAGGATAGTAGATTATAAGAGGAGAATAAAAAAATCTTTTAGTGATACTTATTTTCTCATACAAGTACCTAATATTCATAGTATACTGATAGCTCTATAAGGGGTCCTAAAGAATGGGGAACATGTTGTGGGAAGGTAGGTCCATTTTAATTTTCCATATACCAATCTACATTCACAAGTTGATCTTAGTAGAACACTTATTTTCCTATAATGCTTTGTGTCTATAATGAACAAAATTCCTTTGTATATTGATGGTCACTAGTCACTTAGTGTCTTCTCATGTCCTTAGTATGCCTCTTTCCTCCTAAGGTCTTCTCATAAGATGCCTAAGTATTACTTTTTACATCCCCTATATCCCTCATATTTCCTCGTGAGAAATATTAATTTGTCTACTAATAACTCCCCTTAGGATCTCATTTGTGAGTTTCTTTATAAGGCCATAGATAAGACCTGACATTCCTAAAAAATTACATCATAGCACTTTCTTATTACCCACATCCTTTTTTACCCAATTGTACCAATTATCCCACCCCAATGGTGTCCCCTTTGTGGAGTTGTAGTGTAAGACCATGGATAGGACCTAGCCCTCCTCACAATTTTTTTCAATAATACAAGTTACAAAAAAAAATTACATGTGTCAAATATGAGATAAGATGTGATCGATTATAAAGTTACACATCATTGACATGATTTCTAGATTGATTTAGTATGTTTTATGATTACTTAATTTTTCTTTCACTTTTATCTTCTTATTTTCTGAGTGCATGTAAGAATCCAACCATTTCTTGAAATTTTCATACTTCCCAACTTGAATTAGTATGACAAATTCTAGACCAAACCTTTTTGCCAACTTTTTTTCTCTTATACTTACCAACATGATATAGTATGATTGATTGACTTAATTGATTTATTTTTATACCATTTGTTCTCTTTTACATACCTTCTATTTTATTACATTATTTTCATATTTCCCAATGTGATTTAGTGTGATTTTACTTATTTTAATTTAGTGAAAAAATCTTTAACTTGGTTTAAAATCAAATTCCTTTTTACCAATTTGTTTTACCATTCTTTTGGTTATTTATACTCAATCATTTCTTGTTATTTCACATTTACCAACTTGAAATAGTGTGTAGTACATTTTTGATTGATTATATCTTACCAAGTCTTTTTTTCTATTTATTTTTAACCATGCATGTGTTCTACATAATGATATAAAAGAAACCACATCTCATATATTTTCTATAGCATATACAACAAATAAATAAATACATGTGCTAGAAATAAATATATCCAAACCATCCACAACCGAAACCACAACCATGTTAACAAAAACATACACAATCAACATCAATATGCAAAAATGATCCATCATATATATATATATCATGATTTTTGATACAATAAGTACAACCATATACAATTCTCTATGTCTATGGATGGGCCGCATCTTATCTTTCTCAATGCCTATCCATTTTGTTTGATGATGCCTTGATCTAACCCTTTTACACAAAATGTTGTAATGAAACTGTTTGAGATCTCAATCCATCCACCTAACCCTCTAAATGTGTAACTTGTGCCTATACCTACACCAACTAGGCTAAGGTTACCATGTGTGTCACTCTCTCCTAATCTTTTACCTACACCAACTGGGTTAAGGTCACTATGTTTGTTGCTCTTCCTTACACCTGCACCTATGTCATATGGGTTAGGGTCAATGTATGTTCCTATGTCATCTATATCACTGTATCTAGATGTGTATCTCTCTCCTTTGATATGTCCTACCATGCTTGTATCTCTCCTACACCCATCTCTACTAGTGGTTACATCATCTTTCTCTATGCTCATATCTGCCTTATTGCCCCTCTAGCTAATTTGAACTAGATTACCTAAGTTAGATCAGATAGTACACTAGGGTCTTTAATGTCATATCATGCGACATCAATATCTCATCTAGGATATCACAGAGTGCTCCCCTCATAAGGGACCCCCATCTCTCCTCCTCATCCTCTACTACACCTACAATATCATACCAGATAGATATTAGATCATTGTTATATCTCAAAATATCTATCTATATTTATCCTTCACAAGTCAAAATAACAAATGACTTATCTTTCTCCCTATTTAAAAACACTTTTTAGCAATTAAAAAATTTCAATTATTTTTAGGTAGATTCCTTACTTTGATTATATCTTTGTTTCTATTCATCTATTTTTCAAATCAAAAAATGTGCTAGAATCATGATGAATTAGAGAATATTTTCCACTATCATATTCATATATTAATTTTTTTATTTCTATCTATTTTTTACACTAACTTCTACAAGTTCACCTAGTGTTCTTCACATTAGATGCCTTCACTTTATCTTGAAGTCTACTTCTTTATCTACAACACTAAGGTAAGTAAAGGTATGCATTTTTATATTTTGTATTTTTATTTATTTTATTTTCTACTTTTTGTACTTTGCTTAGCATCAACATTATGTGTTATCATTTTCTATTCCTGAAGAACCATCTCGATTTGTACTTACATGAGATGTGATGAGCTTTGAGTGGGGCATATGTATACACATAATATTTTCAAAAATTTATCACTTACTGACACTTTGTAACTTGTAGGAACCCATCAAGTCTCAATATCTCTAAGTACATGCCTTAATTCATACACTGGGAAATGGTTGGGTAGATACCATTAGTGTTTCATAAGACTATTTTCCCTTTTGCCACTCACCATATACACATTTGTCTACTAAAACCATTTACCCTAAGATTATTATTATCATTTTTACCCATTCTAATCATTTATCACACCATTATAATCATATTCCTTTCCTCATACCCCTTTTTATGTTTGTTTATACTAGGTCGACTGTGTAGACACCTAAATCTGGCCATTGATAACCTCCAACCAAGGTTTTGACCAATTTCTACCAAAATATAAATTTGGCCTAAAAACACTAAAACACTATAAAAATCTTTTAAATTTATATATTCAAGTGCCTATTTTATGCAAGGTGTCCCTAAATGGGGTAATATATTTTATGGGCTAGCTAGCTTTGAAGATATGATTTCAAGTCAAAATGTTAAGTTTGTACCTAGGTACCTTGTATTGCTCTTTTTTATCAAATCTCTTGCATGAGACAAGTGACTTTTTTATTTGGTTTTGACATCATCCTAAATTTGATAAATTATTTAACACATCTAACATCACATCCTAATTCTAATCTAGTCAAATTTTGGGCCAATAACAAGGCATTCTAATTAATTTAAGTAATTTGTGCACGGAGTGCTTAATCATGCTTAAGAGCTAATTAAACCAAATCAGAGCTTAATTAAGAATTCCATAGAACTCATTGAATAGTTTATTTTTATAAATAAATATTCAATATCTATATCATCAAGTGACCTCATTTCTTGGGAAGACATCCTTAAGCCATAAATGCCACAAATATCAAGATTCATACTTCTCATGCCTCATCAAAGCCCTTCCATGCCTATTCAATGCCCCTCTATCCCAAATATTAATGGGGATATTTGTAAAATGAATTTAATATTTTGATTTATCCATGACCACACATCTCAATATCAAGATGTATGGTCATGGTTGATACTCAAACCATTCTAAAATTCTATAAATAACAAGCCTCAAAGCCATAATTTTAAGCTCTCATATGCCAAAGTTATAATGTTGAATTGATTCCAAAGTTTCATGAAAATTAGTGTTATAATGATAAAATATTGAGCCAATCCAATCCAAGCCAAATCCACACAAGGTGCCAAGGATATATGGAGGTATCCAAGCTTCCATTGATGCAGACTTCATGAGCATAAACTGAGCAAGCCACTACAACAAGCATTTTAGAGCATCCAAAGAAGATAAAAGAAGGTTTATTATGCATTTTAGTTGTGTTTTCCATTCATGTTTTGTTTACTAATCTCCCTCTAGTAATTAGGCCTAGAGATGTTATGCTAGTGTGTTCATTTCATTATGATTTCATTTTGGAACTAACACTATACTAACCATCTTCTCTTGAGTCAAATTCCTAGTTCATATAATGGCATGCTCGATGGGACTTGTAACCTCATAAAATTGATCAAAAAGCTCTTTCAAGCAACTCACTAGCCTTTTTTATGTAGAATTTTGGAACGGGAGGCTCAAAAGAGTGAAAAAATTAAGTAAAACATGTTTTTTTGTAAGTTACAAGTTTACCTAGACATAGTCATGGGATTGTCCTGAAACTCATGGGGTTACCTAATAGAGTCATGATATTAACTAATTGTTAGCAATTAAGTGACAATACTGATAATCATAAAGTCATGGATTTCCCTACAACTTTCATTTTTGTCTATCAGAGTCAGGATATTATGACTAAACTGTTAGTGATTAACTCACAATACCACAACTCAAGAAGTTGTGGGATTATCTTATAACTAGCAGGATTGCCAAACAGAGTCAAAATATTGTGACTAAACTATTAGTGGTTAGGTTACAATACTACAACTCACCAATTTATGGGATTACCCTGCAACTCACAAGATTATTCTATGGGGTAGTGAGATTGCATTATGTAAAATCGAGACTTCATTTTTCAAAGTTTATTATTCCAATCTTAAAGTAGATTCAAGGATAAAGGACATACTAACTTTTTTATTGTAGAGATAGCTTGAAATTTGTTAAATCATACCTTTTAGATCTCTTTTTAAGGATCAAAATGGATTAAGAACCTTGTTTTGATGCTTAATGAAAAAATTACACGCTTAGGTGAATGTTTTAAAAGTTACAACTTAATACCAAGGGATCAAAAGAACACCACTTAATCTTTCATTTGGGGCTTAAAATTGAACACACTTGTCAAATTTTGTCTTCAATAGTTGTTTAAACTTAGAATTTTATTGGTAAAGAGGAGAACATTTCATTTATTCTCTTCCATCCATCCCTTTTAGGGAACTTATGGAATCAAAATCATCATCCTTATTTGCACATATGTCTAGTTCAAGGCATAGAAATAATGTTATCTAAAGCACTCCCCAAAAACTTTTAATATTTTGGGTGATATTTAAAATTACCCTTAAGTCTTTCTATTATGTATTTTATTTCATTGTGTCTTGGCTTGAGAGGGGGACTTCATCACCTCCTGCAATTTCTATAGGGAATCTTTGACCTGGGGTTTCATCTCTTGGAACTAAATTCATCCACTCTCACTAGGATTAGAGGTTTGAGCAGTTAAACCACCTTTTAATTTTTAAGTTGTACACAAGATGTATCTACACTTTAGACATTGCACTACACTGAGTAAGTGATAGATGTAGTGGTTGCAAAAAGGACAAGACATTTTTTCAACAAACTAAGTGCCACAGACACCCAATTATGTGCTTTTATTTTGCATCATGATGTGAAAGTCATTATGTAATTAATTCCCTAAGAAATGTTTGAAAACTTGTAGATATTAGACAAATCCCCACTTGTCATTGAAGTGTTGTTGGTATAAAGTGTGCCTCAAGGTCCATGTCATGGTACTATTATTTGAGAGAAGGGGGGGTATAAAAACCCTATTATATAATGCATATTTTAATTTTTGGATGAACACTAAAAGCCTCTCAAATGATGTATATTGATGGATTCTAATAATATCAATCAACCTTGTCAATTTAGGATATAAGAGTGATTAATTAGTTAGTTTTATCCTAGACTAAAGTCTTGTTTAGATTCAAAACTTGGTGTGAAAAATGATACAAACCAAACACATAATCTTCATTTTCATTTGAACAAAGAGGCGTTATGATACCCATGTGAATCAATCAATTTACCTTGTTCAAATTTCATCAAAACTTGGAGTCATATCATCCAATTTGGCATAGTTATGCTACCCAATTGAGTCTAGACTTTTACCAAACCTTTTTTAAGTCCTTCATTTATAAATTAAATTTTAAATTTCACTTTCATAAGTTCATAAGGTTAATGTGTTAAGTGGGTTCACCATTTGCACTAAACTTGAGATAACTTAAGTTCATTTTTTAATTTAAGTTGAAGGTCATTTAAGACTCATAATCATTATCACCACTTGATAGACTTAAGTCATTTTGTGTTAAATGCTTGCACCTTGAGTCTATGCACCAAAATTTTTTATGTTACCATCTTATTTCCATTAAGATCATTTGATTACATACTTTCTCCTTAGAGATATTGTAAAAACTCAGAAGGTATGTATGCCATTTGAGTTAATAAAGGTAGTATTATGTTGCTGAATTTGTGAGAAGCCATCTTTACCTTAGAGTTTTTTTGAAGAAAACATTTTGTCACGTATTTTGATTAATATAGCATTGTTACACTGCCTAAAAAAATTTAAACATTGTTTCATAGAGATTCTTGCATAGAGTTCAAGTTTGTGCATGTTTTTCAAGCTAATCCAAGTATACATTTTGTGAATCTTTGTCTAGCATAGTTATGCCATTCACATATGTCAATCCTATTTATCCAAATAACCAAGTTTTATACCATTATTTATGAGAAAACAAACTATCTCTAAAAGTGATTTTTGTTTCATACCTTATACCTATTTGATTGAGTTTATGTCCAAGAGTCGAACGCCTGGTTTTTTTTAGAAGCATTTCAAATCTATTAGATTAAAATATCATCTTTTTTTTTCAAAGTCTAGCTTTTGATGTTATTTGGCCAAGAGTCCTTGCACATGCCTTGTTTGAGCCTATATTTTGACAGCATGTTTAGCCAAAATACCTAGCAACTATTTATTTCCTAGAATAGAGTTTTCCATTTTTATTTTGCATCCCTTTACTTAATATTTTTTTATATGATGTGTAATGTTAGATACTTAACATTAGCTTGTTTTATCACAAATCATTGCATAAACCTTATCATCCTTTTGACAAAATCTAGACCAAGTTTGAACATTATCTTTTTATACATTGTCTTTTTAGATTTTGTAGAAATATTTTACCTTTATATAATAAAACATTCACTATGGATCCCAACATGTATTCCTACACCCGTAGTGGACTCATGTACAATCCAAGAATTAGTAATGTAGTTGTGAAAGAAGAAATGGTGTAAGACCCATACATAGATAATATTGATTATGAGACAAATCCTTATCTCTCTTATAATACTCAAATAGGGGCACACAACCAATATCCATTAGCTAACTATTTAGTTAATATTCCACCATATTCAGAATATGACCAAGAATAAACTACATAATACCTAGCTATAATACCCATAGTTGATGAACCAGTTCCTCAGTAATCATACTCTAATAATATGCCTTCCACGTATGATCCATTTTTATTTGAACATCTTTTTTTGGAGAAAAAAGATAAGATTTTGGTTAGAGACATAGAAGTATGGGCTAAGTTTCTGGTAGACTTCCGACATGAAAGTTTACCAAGCCTAGTAAGAATGCCTCAAAACATATTATATAGTCAATAGGATTATTATTTAAATCCTTTAACTCTAGTCCAAACCACATATCAGGACCCTAACATACATAAAAAAGGAAATAACCTCATAGAAGACCATTTTAACCAAATATAGGCAACATATCAAACCTACCTAAATCTAGCACACAATTTCAATCAAAGGACCATGGTGAGTAAACCTCTTATTGACTTAACTCCTTAAATAGGAATTTTGATAGAGTTAACTAGTCAAGACAATCAGATTTCAAACCCATTCAATCAAAACACTTCGGTAGGCAACCTATTTCATATGGAAATTATCAAAGAAGTGTTTCTACTTCTACACATAATAATGAGAAAAACATAGTGGATAATGTACATGTAATGTCCAATCCAAATCAAAGTGGTACTAATACATAAATAGCTAGTCAATAACATATGCCTTTAGTTAATACCATGAGTGGCTTTGTAAACCTAGGATTGGGAGCTTCTACACCCCAACCTCAACTAGCTACTTCATTAAGAACACAACCAACATGATCAGGTAGTCAACTAGTAACCAATGACATACCTCAATAATAGAATGTGATGAATCCTATTCCTCCTCAACAAGTTATGAGTAACATTCCATAATAATAGGCACAAATTAATATATCAATGCAGTAGAGGATGAATATATTTCCACCTCAATAAGGGGTAACTAATGTTCCACCTCATCAAGTAGTAACAAACGTACCTTATTCTTTGCATACCAACATACCAATTCAAAATCAAATGATGTTTAATCAATAATGTATTTATGTTAGTCATTTATAGGTGCCAAATCTCTAACATGAATCCACTTTCCAACTAGTATTAGTGCAATAAAGAGGTTACAATGTTTCTGAAGTATCGACTAGGCAATAATTGGCTTTTGTTTAAATTGTGTTTCTCGTGTAGAAGTAGGGTATTAGTTCACAAGTTACTACTCAATAGAAAGGTTTTATTATTCAGTATCATGTCCCTTTTTAACCATAGTAGGCATAGTATGGTTATATCCCCCCATCCCAACCTCATAATCCTCCAAGTCAAACCTTTATTGTTAACCCAAACCAGAATATCACACAACCAAACATGTAATTTCAACAAGTATATCCTAATCCACATATGCATATTCCTGGTTCATTTCATAACCAATCCAACATATACCAAATACCTCTATTAGACCCCGATCAAATATTCCACTTGTGATCACCCAACCATCTATCTAGGCCAATGTTCCCCCTCAAACCAATATTCCCTCTAGCTTATTAGTCCAAGAGTTATAAAAAATGAAGGATGTAATTTCTACCATCCAAGATGGGAAACAGACTAATTTTTTTAAGTTAGATGATGTGTGTTCCTATCCTTTCCATATGGATTACTTACAGATTCCATTTCCTCCAGGATATAAGCCACCAAATTTTGATAAATATAAGGGGAAAGGTGACCCCAAAGCCCATTTAACAGAATTCTTTGTCACATGCCAGCGAGTGGCATATAGTGATATATACCTTTTGTTGTTGTTTCTAAGTATATTAGCTAAAAAAAATTTATATTGGTTCTTGAATTTACCTAAAAATTTAGTAACAAATTTTGATGACCTTTCAAAAAAAATTGTGTAACACTTTTCCTACAATATCAAACATGAGATTTTATTCATTGAATTAACACAAGTAAAGCAAAAAGTTGGGGAGACTTTTTCAAGCTATCTATAGAAATGGAGATCATTTTAAATCTAATTCACTCATAGTTTACTAGATAAAAAATTAGCCACTGTATTCACTAAAAACTTGCACAGTGAGATAGCCTATCATCTAGAACTATAGTGTGCACATACCTTTAAAGAAATCATTGACAAAGGTTTGTTGATTGAAAAATAACTCATTATTAAAGGATTCATCAAGATTAATTCAACTAATTATAACCAAGGTAAAAATTAAGAAATTATCCAAAACCAACATCAAATCCAAACACAAGCATCATAATCAGCGTAGGCTAATAACCAAGATCGACCAAAACAATTCAACCACAATAGTAATGTTGTGGGAAACAAAGTAACTAAGTCACATCATGTCCAAATAATTAAAATTTCATCTTCACCACATTTTTATCTCACTCCTACCTGACAACCTCTTCAACCAACATTGCAAGCATAACAACTAAGACTTGCACAAAAAATGCCACAACCTTTGCCATTTCAAAACCCTCCTCTAAGGAGAACTATGCCTATGTGTCATGTTTTTAGTGACCTTAGAGAGCCTATTTATTTTGTATTTCATAAAATTGCCACCATTAATTTGATTATTTAGCCTATACCAAAGAATTATCCTCAAGGCATCCCTTATCTCAATTGGTACCATGAAAATGAATTCTATGAATATCATCAGGGCAATAGGCATAATTTATGAACATGTATGCAAATCAAAAAATTAATTAAAAATATGTTGGAGAATCGGGAGATCACATTGGATGGTGGTACTTACACCTCTAATAAAAATATTGGCATCTATCAAAACCCTTTTTCATAACATGACCAGCAACAACAACATCAATAGCCATGACCAATGCAACAATAAAATCAACAGTATCAAAATCAAAGGCTAAACCAACAAAACCAAAAAAACTGGCATAATAAATAATAAAACCAATAAAATTAGAACAATATACAAAACCAAGGTAAAAATAGTAACAACTAACAAACCTACCATGCAGTTTCACATGAATATAATAGGGTTTTAGGTCATATTATAGGGGGTAGTGTTAATACCATCTACATCAATCCTAGACTAAGCATCAATCAATCTAGACCATTTCTAAACAATGTCACTTAACCAAATTACATGGATAATCCTTCTTTGACCCGGGACCACATGTAAGTGAACCAAAAAACTAAGATTTCCACTTTTAGACCTTATAACAATAACTCATCCTTGCCCTATGACCACATGTAAGTGCACTAGTAATTGAGACTTGTCTTATCTAGTCCCACAACATCACCATCATTTATTCTCAATTATGGTCTTACGTTTAATCTTGATTGTGTAATCATAGCTTAGAGGTCTATGATTACCATCTTAGGCCCATATCCATCTACCACTTTACCGATTATCCAACCAACTATTCAACCTAAAAATAATCCATTTATCACTAACCCAAAAAAGAAATTTGATATTATGGAACAATTGTAGAAGACACCAACCCAAATCTCCATTTTAGATTTGCTGTGAACATCAACAATCCACAAGAACATTTTAAATGAGTTCTTAATATAATTTTTTTTTGATAATGACATATCCCCTATTAAATTTTAAGCTTTGGTTGGACACTTAGCTCCAACCCAACAAGTCACATTCAACCAAAGTGATGTCTTCCCTTGACCCACTCCATAATAATCTATTATACATAGAAGTTTATAGAAAGAAACATAAAATGAAATGTGTCCTTATAGACAATGGATCAGGCCTCAACATAGTGTCTCTAAAGCTCATCAAGCTTCTTGGGTACACAATGGTAAATCTCTAACCAAAAATGATAACTATCAAAGCCTACGATAATCAAGAGAGAGAATCATAAGGCACCATTATCCTGATAGTTATTATTGTGAGTTTGACCCATGATACACTTTTCCATGTGCTTTATATTGAGTTGTCATATAATATGCTTCTAGGTAGGCCTTGGTTACATGAGATTCATGTAGTCCCATCAATGCTGCACTAATGTATCAAGTTCTCCTACTCAGGGATGGAAGTGAATATACCAAAAGATTTATACCCATATGAACACTGCAAACATCTTGAGGCTAAGTTTCAAAGCTCAAATTACCAATATGGCATGAATCCAAGTTCCAAGAAGGATAAATAAAAGGCCATACTTATTGATTTTCTAGCGGATAATTGCATAGATTCTAATACCCTAGATTCCCTTTCCCACGTGCTACCTCCTAAATCTTCTAATCATTTCACCATTTTAGGTGATGGCCCAAGGGAGTTTGTGACCCATGATACCTTCATTATATGCCAATATTCCTCAGAATATAAATACTTTGAAAGACCTAAAGTTACCCCACACATGCATCAACCATGAAAAAGTAAAGATAAACTATATAATTTAGGACCTATCATGTTTGTACTAGCATTTGGCCTAGAACTAGACCCCCTTGAGGGAAATGAATCATGTTTCTACAATGACAACCAAGATGATTATTATAGGAGTGAAAAGTATCCTATTCCCAATAAGATCATGAAGAATCATGATTATGAAAGAAGAGGCCTCCGACCGAATCAATAAGGAACCATTGTGCCAATTTCTATGACTAATTAAAAAAGAACCTATGGAATTGTATTTAAAATTCTTGGGGGTGACCCCACATATCTTATTTAAGTTTCATCATCAGTGACTAGTGATGACAATGTTGATAGTGAAGCAAAGTCAGATCATAGACGTATCCTCAATGACCTAGCTGAGACTAACCTATTTGATAATGATGCCATATATACGCTTAACCCAATCATTCATAATAACCCATTGCCATTATACTATCCCCAACTGATAGATTGGGACTAACAAGAATCTAATTTTCTCATTGATGAGTTTCAAAATGATGAGGCATTTTATGAGTTTCTAGGCCTTAGAGACAATGTTCTGTTGGGAGATCATAAATCAGGATTCTCAATCACATTGGATCCTGAAGATTATCTTAGAGAGTGGGTGAACACCCTTAGCCAAAAAAAATAAAATAAAACATTGAGGTCCCAAAGAGAAAACCTATTTGAGGCACTTTTTGACTAGGTAAAAAGTGAAGATAAAGGCCAGTCTAGTGGTGAAAACCTATTTTAGGCACCATTAGATAGCGTTGTTCATTCTTCATTGAATTTAGACCAAGAAACCACCATTGATGAACTTACCTATGGATCTGAATTTAGTTTTGAGCAAAAACAAAGTTTTTGATCAAATTATTTAAGAACTTTTTATTATTTTTGTCACATGGCCACATCTCCCATTAGGGGACTCAGATTCATCATGCTTAGAAGAAGTTGAAGAGTAAGTCCTAATAGAGGACCCTAATATAGTCCAATAATTCAAGACTTTGCCTACTATCCTAGAAAATGGTTCAACCCTTCTAGTTGAGGATAAAATGAAGGTAAACATTAGGACTCCATCAAACCTAAAATGGATCAAATTAGGTGTATCCCTCACTTAGGAAGACTGTGAAGTCTTTATAACTCTATTGAGAGAATTTTTAGATATCTTTGCATGGGATTATTTTGACATGCTATATTTGGACCCCACCTTGGTTTTACATCACCTTATGGTAAATCTTGATGTCAAACTAGTCAATCAAAAGTTATGTAAGATGCACCCTTGTATTGATGTATTTGTAAATAAAGAGTTGGAAAAACTCTTAAAAGCAGGATGTATTCAATCCATTAACTACTTAGAATGGATATCTAATGTTGTACCTATTAAAAAAAATCTTGAAGGAATCAAAATTTTTACTAATTTTTGAGACATAAAAAAATCTTACCCTAAGGATGACTTTCCATTTCCTAATATTGACATGATCATCGACTCCATAGTAGGTTATGAATTTTTTTCACTCATGGATGGATTTTCAAGATATAACCAGATTAGAATAAGACCAAAAGATCAACATGAAATAATGCTCACCACTCCATGGAGAATATTCTATTATCAAGTAATGTTTTCTAGTCTTAATAATTCTATATCTACCTATCAAATATCCATGATCATTATATTCCATGATATTGTTGAAGACTATGTCGATAACATACTTGACAAATCAAAAACTAGAGCTGACCATCTAGTAGTGCTATGTAGAATATTTAAAAAACTACATGAGTATAAAATCTAATTGAATCTAAATAAATGTGTGTTTGGAGTAACATCAAGAAAATTACTTGGCTTCATTATGTCTCATAGAGAAATTGAATCCGATCTAGCCAAAGTCCAAGCTATAATAGAGATGCCATCGCCAACCAATTTGAAGCACCTCCATAGTTTTTTGGGCAAGATCCAATTAATTTGATGCTTCATATCTTAGTTAGTAGATAAGTGTCATCCATGTACACATATTATAAATAAGGGAGTTGAATTCCACTAAGATAATCATTGCCAAATAGCTATTTAGTAGCTAAAAGATTACCTAACAAATCCACTTATTTTGTTACCCCCCATGCTAGTAGAACCATTTTTGTTGTACATATTAGCTACAAATAGTGCCTTGGGGGCACTTCTAGATCAACATGATGAAAGTGGAAAAGAGCATTTTGTATACTACTTAAGTCTTACATTGGTCACATATGAACATAACTATACACCTATTGAAAAATATTGTATAGCCATGATCTTAGCAGCTCAAAAATTATGACACTACATATTGAATAATAAGACCATGGTCATTTCAAAAGTAGATCTGATTAAGTATTTACTATCTAAAATATCTTTTAAAGGCCACATGGATAATTGTATCATACTTCTTAGTGTATTTAACATAGAGTATGTTAATCAGAAGGCAATCACGGGACAAATCCTTACAAATCAGGTTGTTTAAGCACCCCTTTTAGATAGAGAGCCACCCACATTCTAATTTCTTAATGAATCCATTATGACCATCATTTATCTACCTCTTGAAGAGCAACATTTAAATTTTTACTTTGATATATTTTTTACTACACATGGATTAGGGGTAGGCCTCTTATTTATTACACCATGGGGGATCTAATTCCCAAGTCTTTCAAAATTAGTTTTCCTTATACAAATAACATGGATGAGTATGAAGCACTTGTTTTAGGACTTTGATAGGTAGTATAGTGGAACATATGTCATCTCTAAATTTATGGTGATTCTTAGTTAATCATCAATCAGGTCACTAACCATTTCCAAACTAAAGATGATAAGGTAGTTCCTTACAAATCTATGGTTAACACTTTAAAAAAGCAAATTGTAAATATATAATTTGAGCATATACCAAGGGCTAGTAATAGAACTACAGATTCCATGGCTACTATCATCTCTTTGATTCAATAAATGGATAAAGTTAGAGAGTATCAATTCTTCATCAAGAATTTGGTCATACCAGCTCATGAACCTTCAATTATTGCCATGATTTGTGATATTGTTGGTCTTAATTCTATTTGGTATTATTACCTTTATAGCTATCTTCATGGCCAAGTTATACCACCTAACCTATCTCATAAACAAACCAAATCATTCATTCACCAAACCACTCATTATACCTTACTTAGATCAACCCTCTACCATCATAGTTTTAATAGAACTCTACTTCATTGTTTAAACTCCATAGAATCTACACTAGCATTATGAGAAGTACATGAAGAAGTATGTAGAACCCACTCCAAAAGGGCAGTCTTATCCAAAAATTTATTATGTACTAGTTATTATTGGTCCATGATGGATGCAGATGTAGTTACATATGTAAAGAAGTGTGACAAATTTCAAAGGCATGCCAATCTGATTCATACCCCTACCAAGACTCTGAACTAATGTTGATGACATGGCTATTTATTACATGGGGACTCAACCTCATTATGAAAATCAATATTACATCTTTAGATGGCCATAAATAATCCTTACCACCATCGAATATTTCACTAAGTGGGTTGAAGCTATACCTCTCACTTACATGATTGGAAAGAAAATTTACAAGTTCATCTTTAACTATCTCATTTGTCACTATAGTATCTCCTCCAACATTATATTTGATAATGGAGGATCATTCAAGATTAAGGATGTCAACAAGATATGTGTCAAATACAACATTACATAACATATATTTATAACATATTACCCTCAAGGTAATGGTCAGGCTGAGGCATCCAACAAAGCAATTGTTAACATTCTCAAAAATATTGTTAATGATGTCCGTCATGATTGTCACCTTTAGATATTTTGTGCCCTTTAGGAATATCATACCAATCACTATACCCCTATAGGATCCAATCCATACTCATTTGTTTATGGTACCAAATTCATCTTTCCCATTCAATTTAAGTTACCTTTATTGCACATATCTTTCAAGCATGTCCTAGAAGATCATGACTATTGAGTAGCTTGCCTACAAGAGCTAGATATACTTGATGAAAAATGCATAGCTACACTAAAAAATCTTCAAGCATATCAAAACCAACTCAAAGGAAACTAAAATAGGTGCATCAATTATATAACATTTAAATTTGGTGATCTTGTTCTTAAAGAAAACCAAAAGAATACCATGGTTGAGAAGAATCATAAAAAAAAATTCAAACCAAACTAGATAGAGCCTTTCATCATTACTAAAAATTATGGATCAGGAGCATATAGGTCACATCACCAAATAGAGATGAACTTCTTGAGATGATGAATATTATTAACCTTAAGTGGTACTATGTTTGAGCACTATGGTATATTGTCTATAAGGACCATTTTAGTTGTGCCATTTTATCACTATTCTTCTTTGTAAAAATATAATTCTTATCATTCTTCTTAGCCTATTATTTATCCATTTTAACATTCTATTCTATCAACCAAGCATGTTTTGAATCCTATTTACCAAGCCCATTTTACTATGGTTTTGCCATTAGTTGCACATTTTCAACACCAATGAATTTGATTAGTTTCAGTAGTTGTTTTAAGAATTTTAGATAGAGGTAGTATTTTGAAGCAATATGATAGAAGTTTTAGCAGTTGCAACCTTCATTTATTATTCCTTTCTTATCATTGATCTTGTTACTAATTATAACTACCTATGGGCAAATTAGTACCATTGATCTATACCATTGTGTCTTAGTTATAACTACATATGGGAAAATTAGGGGAAACATTTATTTATTGATCCTTGACATAACAACTTTCCATTTCTTATGTCGTACTATGCCTTCATACCAACTATGCCTATTTTATTTGAATTGACTACTACACTAATAAGATTCCTCCACTGTAGGGCAAAATTATAGTGACTTGAGGTCCTAATTTGGGACTATGTAGGTAGTGCTCAATACTTGTCAAGGTCAGCTCAATCAACTTAAGCCATGCTCTCAC
Organism: Torreya grandis; assembly: GCA_037957365.1. Taxonomy (NCBI): domain Eukaryota; kingdom Viridiplantae; phylum Streptophyta; class Pinopsida; order Cupressales; family Taxaceae; genus Torreya; species Torreya grandis. Next base: position 2,304,822 of record JARHVA010001055.1, read on the forward strand.
CATTTTGTGAGAAACCTAAACCTTGCTCTCACCATTTTTTGAGCAACCTAAGCCACACTCTCACCATTTTTCAAGCAACCTAAGCCATGCTCTTACCATTTTATGAGCAACCTAAGCCATGCTCTCACCATTTTTTTGAAAAAACTAAGCCATGCTCTCACCATTCTATGAGTAAGCTAAGCCACACTCTCACCATTTTGTGAGAAACCTAAGCCATTCTCTAGCCATTTTATGAGTAACCTAAGCCACACTCTCACTATTTTGTTAGTAACCTAAGCCACACTCTCACTATTTTATGAGCAACCTAAGCCATGCTCTCATTATTTTATGATAAACTGAAGCCATGCTCTCATCATTTTACGAGCAACCTAAGTCATGCTCTCACCATTTTTCAATCTTAAACTATTTTTCATATCTTATCATTCTCAATTAAGTTGAGATACTCTAAAATTCCAAAAACATTTGTAAAACCATTTAGAAAAGACCAAAAACATTGACCACTTCTTTGCCTTAAGGATTTTGGGAACCCTTACTAAGTCACAATAAAATAATTTGTTCCTTAGTTTCCCCATCCTTTTTAGCCTTTTGTCCCATGCACTTGCCATTTTTTAAGACCATTCATATTCTTCTATTACATCTATTTTGTAATTTTAATTATTTATGATTTTCTTCCCATTTCATAGGAGAACTACATTTGGCCTAAAATTTTGTTGGATATTATGTCTATGAAACTATGTAGGTAGCATCTACTTGCCTAGTGCATATAGTGACAACTCGACCACCCCCTTCCTTTTCTTCTATTCCCCTATTTTGTTAGTTTGTTAAGTTTTCACCTATTTTCTAAGGGCAATATTTGTATGGTTTTAATTAATTTGTTTGTTTGTTTATTATTTTTTTGTATGTTTATTTGATTTCCATACTATTGTCTTGATTCAGTCTATGTACATTCATTGGGTGATTGGTGCATTATTTTCTCTTGAGTATTAGATTTTAGAAATCAGTCCTTATACATGTTTTGGCCATGTCCTCATGATGTTATACCATGATTCCTAATGGAACGTGCTATAAAAAACCTTAGATTTAGGAAGTCTATTTGGTAATGGTAACATTGACATCTCTTTGACATCAACATCTCCTCAACACTAGCATCCCAATCATATCCCAAATAGAGTAATTAAAATAATGAATGAATTTCAATCTTTGTCAGTTCGGATGTACATCTCCCTACTAGTAGGTTATCCCAGTTCATCTTTATCTTCTATATCAGATTATCATAATCATCATCCAATTAGTCATGTTTGCCATAATCAAGGTCCAATTCTTATAACTGCCTTTGGGTAAACCATTACACACCATCCCACCTACATTTCTCAATGATTATAACCACCTTTGGGTAAATCATTATGTTCTCACCAAATTTACTTTCTTTTGCCCAATTAGGGGCATGTTTATATCTTTTTTGTCTATCCTAACTGGGGCATCTTCATCTTCTCAATTATTATAACCACCTTTGGGATAATCATTGTGTTATCATACCATGTTGCCACTATTGGGGTATAATTCTTATAACCACCTTTGGGAAAACCATTGTAAACCATCCCACTTGTATTCTCAATGATTTTGACTACTTTTTCAATATCATTATATTATTATCCCATCATTTTCCTTTTTTTAGTCCCCTCATCTCCATTCTTTCTTTCAAAGGACTGCTTGTCAACCTTTCCTTATGCCAATTGTTCCCTTGAGGGGGCATCATACAATTAGGTCATCATCATTAAATTTTTAGGCATGTAGGATCTTTTAATTTTTTGATAAGATTTTACTATGCCTATATCTTGTAATGCATTCCAAAACAAGGGTAAATTGTAGACACCTAAATCTAGCCACCAATAATCTCCAACCAAGCTTTTGACCAATTTCTACCAAAATGCACAATGTGGACTAAAACACTTTAAAAAGCTTTCAAATTGATATATTCAAGTGATAATTTTAGCCAAGGTATCCCTAAATAGGGTAATGCATTTTATGGGATAACTAACTTTGATCAGATCAGTTCAAGTCAAAATGATAATTTTTTACTTGGGTGCCCTGGATTGCTCTTTTTTGTCAAATCTCTTGCATGAGACATGTGCCTTTGTTATTTGGTTTTTACATCATATTAAATGGGATAAAATATCCAACACATCTAACATCACATTTTAATTCCAATCCAGTCAAATTTTAGGCCAATAACAAGGCATTCTAATCAATTTGAGTAATTTGTGCACAAAGTGGTTAATCATGCTTAAGAGCTAATTAAACCAAATTAGACCCTAATTAAGAATTATATGGAACTTTTTGAATAATTTATTTTTGAAAATAAATATTAAATATATTCATCATCAAGTGACTTCATTTCCTCGGAAGACATCCTTAGGCCATAAATGCCACAAATATTAGGATTCATGCCTCCCATGTCTCATCAAAGCCCTTCCATGCCTATTCAATGCCCCTATATTCCAAATATTAATGGGGATATTTGTAGAATGAATTTAATATTTGGATTTATCCATGGCCAAACATCTCAAGCTTGAGATGGATGGTCATGTTTGATCCTCAAACCATTCTAAAAGTTTATAAATAACAAGCCTCAAAGCCATAATTTTAAGCTCTCATATGCCAAAGTTATAATACTGAATTGATTCCAAAGTTTCATGAAAATTAGTTTTATAATGATAACATATTGAGGCAAGCCAAGCCAAAGCCACATAAGGTGCTAAGGAGAGATGGAGGTAGCCAAGCTCCACAAATCGAGCAAGCCACTACAACAAGCATTTTAAAGCATCTAAGGAAGGTAAAAAAAGGTTTATTTTGCATTTTAGTTATGTTTTCCATTCATGTTTTGTTAACTAATATCCCCCTAGTAACTAAGCCTATAGATGTTATGCTAGTGTGTTCATTTCATTATGATTTCATTTTAGAACTAAAACTATACTAACCATCCTCTCTTGATTTAAATTCCTAGTTCATAGACTAGGTTAACCATGTACATGTTTTAGACTTTGATTACTATACAGGGTTGACCATATTGACCCTATACTATTTTGTGGTGTTTTTCACTTTGGAACTTGTTATCCCTTTGGCTGACATAGCTTGAGACTTAGTAAATTATCTCCTAAAAACATACAAGTTTGACTGTGTTGACCCCATTTAGTTAACATATTTAGAACTATTTAGGGTAAGATCCACCTATATATACAAGTTCATTTCTAACAATTTGATAATAGAGAAGTGAAGAAAAATAAGTGTGAATGAGCATCTACTTATTGACAATTCTACTTGAGGAATAAAGCTTAGGGTTCCATTTTTTCTTTTGAGATACATATCTTGTCTTTTGGAGAAGTCTTTTTGATGCATATATAGGTTGTGTAGCCTAGAGCTGATTTGTCTTTGTTATCCTTACATACCATGACAATATTTTTCAAATCACCTTAGCCAATGGAGAGATTGAGTCTCAATGGGTTTGTCTTCAAAGTTAAGTATTCCTAATTTTATTTTTCCTTTGTAAGAGTAGATATATAATGCATTTGTGCTTCTCTTCCATTTATTAAGATTTCATAGACAATGATGTGAGTATACATCTTATATGCATGTTTATTTTAGTTTATTTTATTTCTAACCCCCACTTTGTGCCACAAGCTTTGGTGAGAACTATATTATATTTACTTTCTTGTTATTATAATAAGTAACATATCAAAACCTAGGACCCCCTTAGGTTTATTACATGTTTGTGTTAGTCTGGAGGCTTTGGAGCTCTCCTTAGCATAGTATATTGTGATAATTGATCCCCTAATTGTGTATTATATCCCCATCTTGGTCATGCTCCCACTTAACAAATGTATTCCAAATCATAAGTGTAGGTATGCTTTATATTCTCAAAGCTAGGATTGATTTATAGACATGATACATTTTTGATTGCATATAGATGCGATATTTCATTTCATGGTACAAAGCCTTGTACTTTGATTATCATTTTTATTACCAATTATTTGTAAAAAAATTCACATGTATGTTACGCCTATCATGGATTTAGTTAGAGCTAATCTTATTTTACACATTGGTCCTCCATCATATGAGTCTTATTGTAGCATCAATTTTAACCCTTGGAGAGGGTTATTTTGGCTCTATCCAATTAAGCTAGACTATGGGAACAACCCTATGTTATGGGTCACGTATGGTGGGGTTTTACTTCCAGAGAAGGCCAATTTCCTCTTGATGCATTACCTATACTAATATTTTCACTAAAAAGAGGGTTAGAAAAAGGGAAAGGAATCCTAATAAAGATAAAACGGTGATGCACTAAACTTAAATGAGAACTCACATAAACATGAATTAAACAATGAAGAAACATAAGACAATGCTAGCTCACACAATCTCACAAAACTAGCTAGTTGTGTAATTATGTCATAAACTAGGTTCAGGAAGTAATGAATAAAGGCAAAGAGGAGTTATAAGACTCATTGAGAGATTGCATAAATGATATAAAGAAAAATAATTTAGACTTTAAAATAAATTAAAGACACTTAGAAATGATCAAGAAATAATGACAATGGGCATGGAAGATTCTCCTTCACAATGCCATCATACACAAGCTTTACTACACATAATTCAAAGGGGAGAAATGCATAAAGTATTTATCGCTTCAAGATGTCTTTCATAATTTTTTTAAAAAGGTCTAGCCTTATCAAATGAGAGTCTCTTCTCTTATAGAAATGAGATAAATTTTCTTATCAAAAGTGAGAGAGATTATGAATGGAAAAAAATAAGAGATATAGGAAAAAGGGGAAAGAGAGGAGGCACACCATCTGAGATCATTAATTGAGCTACCATCCTTCTTGATTTATGAATTATATTTGATATAATTAGGACTTTGAGAAGAATTAAATTCTCCATTGTAATATCCAATCCTTGAATCCCATTGCTTTGATCTTTTACACCATCTCCACTTGATTTCATTATGAAGACAAAGTCCTCATATCCATGGACTTGATAGAGCCATGCCTAAATTTACTTTTAATAGCTATAGGTAGTTATTTATCAAAGATATGACTATTTTTAAGGATGAGACACTTTAAACCTGCCCTTACTGCAACATGAACATAGGTCTTTACTATATATTGAAAACTAATATGATTTATTGGTTTTCCTATAGTCAATATATTTATGGAGCTCCATAAGTTGCATAGCCTCATTATTAGAACTATATTAGGTATAATAGACATATTCTACCTATAAAACTTATGAAAACCAAGGAATTATTGTATGTGATGTTTAAAACACAAGAAAATTAAGTCTCATGCTCTAGATCCTGCAATAGAGGTCTTAATTGAGCTTCAATAACATCCTTTGAAATATTTGTCCTACTTCGACATTAGATTGCATTTGCTCTCTATTAAAGTCAATTAGATTTCAAAAATTAATGTTAGCCATTAATCTTGAATCTACATTGTCTAAATCACCTTTTTGGATCTATGGGATCCACTGACTCATTGGCCCCTCACTCACTATTGATCATTTTCCTCATGATAAAATGTGCATTGTTGGATCTGTTTCCTCATGATTAAACATGTACCATTGATCTTTCTCTATATGAATGAACATGAAAAATATATCTTCTAATATTTTAATGCACTTAAGACACATTTCACCTATGCATTTAATCTTAGGATCTACTAACATTTTGACCCATTACTCATTATCAGATCTACTTTATATGATTACATGTGCATCATCGATCTACTTGGACTCATTGATCTTATCTTTACTTGTGTGCCATTAGATATAAGTTGTAAAATTTCACACACATAATCAATATTGGGAAATTTAAATTCAAATATATATTTTACAAGGCCCAAATTTAATGTCTACATGGATATCTTACTTTTTAATTATTTTTAAATCCAAATGGTAAAATATTATAGGTTTAACTAGATGTCTTTATGCACATTTCATTCTGCTTATTCAAATTTGAGGACTTAGATCTTGAGATAGATAAATCATTAAGACATGAAATTTATAAAGAATATTCAAGGCATGAAAAACACCATGTCTATGTAATGTTTTGACCCTTATTGACTTTTCAAGTGCATCTATCACATGTGTAACCAAACTAATATGTTTGTCTCTACATGACATGTTTGTGTGTTAGGTTGTGGAGCTAAAAGCTTCACCAGGATGCAAACAAGAGGAGGTTGTTGAGTTGTAGGCAATCAACATCAGTTTGATCAACCAATGTTAGTCATCTTCAGTGTTCACAATAACCGATGTTAGTTATGGGTTGGCTGACATCGATTAGATAAAGAACCGACGTCAGCAGCCTGTGTGTGCATGCATTTGCATGCGTCTCCGAAATTGGTCTATTTTTGGATGGATAGTTAGTTTGCATGGTAAAGACTAATTTTAGTCTTGGAGCTATGGTTCTAATTATTGTAATTAGAAGTCTAATTATTATTTGTATGGGATCTATATAATAGACTCATGGGCTGTATTGTAAAGTGTGCTAGACAGAGAGAGCAAGGTTATCTCCTTCAGAGGGAAGAGAGCAAGGTTAGTTTCTCATAGTACCATAGTGCCAAGTGTGTATGATTAGGTAGATATATGGGAGAGCAAGATTTGGTAGAAGATCCACAGGGGTGCTGGTGGAGAGAATCATAAGGACTTGGTGAGGTAAGGACAAGGGTTCTTCCAGGTGTGTAAGATCTCGGTCGGCAGGTGTGCAAGGCCAGGTTGATCTATGGTATAGCAAGATCAGGTGAAATCTACATGTGTAAGTAAGATCAGTTTGATTTGTAGGTTGTTGCAAGTTCATGGGAGATCTACTTGGAGTGTGTTGTTTACTCAGACTTGAGTATGTGTGTATACTCTGTGGTACCGGCAGTATTGATACTAACTAGTCGAGGTGAACAACAACTCTGTGTTTGAGTTGTTTGTTGTGACCGTGATTAAGAGAGAGAACTCTTGAAGAGATTTAATATTTATTCCCTAGAGGTGTGGGAGCCCTAGAGGAGTGTGAAGAAGATTGTGGCATCTTTTTTGTTGTATTTCCTTCTGGAAGAGTATTAATACAATTGGGTATTGTCTCTCATTTTTTTGTGTTATTTCTAATTTCTTGTTACTTGTTACTTTTGGTTAAATTTCGTGTTTAGTTACTTATACAAAGGTAATCAACTATGCTCTTTAAGATCTTGGGGTTCTAACAATTGGTATTAGAGCCAGGTTCAATTAACAGGTGGTCTGAGCTTGTTAAGTGTTTGTTGATTACAGGTCACTCTCAGGGGTTTTTGATTGAGTGGGAGTATAGCAATGGCAGAAGAAAGTATGGAGGAATTCAAAAGCAAGAATGATCAATTACAGAGTTATGGAAAGAAAGAGCAGGTAAACAAAGATTGCTAGTTGGTTGAATATCAGTATGAAGAAAATAAAGAAGCATGTATTGCAGGTATTATTGCATTGGTTGCTCTTATATGTTCCTTGGATAAAGTAGAATCTTGGTTTATAGATTCTGTTGCCTCTTTCCATGCAACCCCAAATAGAGTACTTTTCCATGTTAAGGTCCATGGAGACTTTGGAAAGATTTATTTAGGGGTTGGTGAGCCTTGTCAAAGTATTGGCAAAGGGGAAGTGCGGCTGAAATTATAGACGACCAACACATGTGTGTTGAAGAAGGTCATGCAGGTCCCAGTCTTGAAGATGAGGCTAATTTCTTTAGAAAAGTTGGGTGATGAGAGATGCATAGTAACTCTCACAGTGGATGCACTTGAATTAGCATGTGGTAAGAAAGTAGGTACTCTTTATCTACCTACTTATATTACTGATTCTTCTTCTATTACGAAGACGTGGCTTTATAGGCTTGGTCACATGAGTAAGAAGGAGATGCATGTTCTTAAGTGGAAGACAGATGTCTTTGACAAACTTAAGAACTGGAAAGCCTTGGTGTTCATGGAGGAGATGATGGACAAAGATCAATGGAGAAGGCTGAATAACTCTGAGCAAGGTAGTTTGGATAGGGTTTTGATCCAAAAAGAGCTCACAGGTAAAAATTCATCACTCATAGGAGAACACAATTATCAACGTCAGTCAGGTGGAACTGACATTGAACAGACAGGTACCAATGTTGGTCATGTGGAGATAGGCAAAGTCAGTGGTATCAGGTAGGTGGCTACTAGTGTCAGTCATGGAACCAACGTCAGTGACCAAGAGGACACTGACGTCAATCAGGGAACCGGTGTTGGTAATCAAGTGGATTCGACATCGGTCGAGTACAGACCAGGGTCGACCAAGAAATAGATTTTGGGTAGATAGCAAGCTGTCAAAGAGTCTCAAATGCCCATGTAGAGGACTAAAAGGGTAAGTAAGCCTCAAAATCATTATTCCCCTTCTTTATACTAGTTGCTCACTATAGAGCAGGAAGGATCCAAGAAATATTGGGAGCATGGCATGATTGAGGAATTTGATTCCTTGGATGCAGAACCAAATGGGAGATTTGGTAGAGTTTCCAGCCAGAAAGAAAACACTAAAAGATGAATGGATTCCTTGGTTAAAGAAGAGAGAGGATGGACACATGAGGTGAAAGGCCAGGTCATATGGTCTTGAGGAAGCTGTACGATAGTGGTACAAGTTTGACAGGAGTATGACAAAGCATGGATTTAGTCAATGTCATTGTAACCATTGTGTTTACTTTACTAGGTTGGATGATGATTGCAACATTGTCATGTTACTGTATGTAGTGGGGTCACACATGCAGGGAGTTGTTGAACTAAAGGTAAAGTTAGTTCAGTGGGATGTCATGAAGAATTTGGGAGCAGCAAAATTCTTTGGCATGAGTTTTTCTAGAGACATGGAAGGTCACAAGTTGATTTTGTCTCCAGATGATTGTGTGGATAAGGTAGTGGCGACGTTCAAGATGCAAGATGTAGAATCAGTTTGCACACCTATGGATGGACAGTTCACAGAACAGGGTCCTAATTCACATGATGAGATTGAGTACATGTGTACTAGACCTATTTTTGCCCCAATAGCGGGTGTTGTCAGTAAGTTCATAGCCAATTCAGGAAAGAAGCACTGGAGAGTAGTTCAGTGGGTTCTCAGGTATCTGAGAGGGACCAGTAGTAAGGATTCATGCTATGTAGGGTCAAAGACTTCTCTACATGGGTATGTAGATTCAGATGTTGTAGGCTACTTGGACGATAGGAGGAGCATCACAAGTTTTGTGGTGGTTGGTCTTCAAGATTGATCTTGAAGAAGAATACAAGCTAGGAAACAAATTAGATGATGTATAAGTACAAGTATAGGTGTAGCTATTTATCTCTAAGTGGGAGATTGTTAGGTTGTGGAGCTAAAAGCTTCACCAAGATGAAAATAGGAGGAGGTTGTTGAGTTATAGGTAACTGACGTCAATCTGATCAACCAACGTCGGTCAGCTTCAGTGTTTGCAGTAACCAATGTCCGTTATGGGTCAGCTAACATTGGTCAAACAGGGAACTAACATCAGTAGCCTATGTGTGCATACATTTGCATGCATCTCTGGAACTGGTCTATTTTTGGATAGGCAGTTAGTTTGCATGGTAAAGACTAATTTTAGTCTTGGAGCTGTGATTCTAATTATTGTAACTAGAATTCTAATTATTGTTTGCATGGGATCTATATAATAAACTCATGGGCTATATTGTAAAGTGTGCTAGATAGAGAGAGCAAGGTTAGCTCCTTTAGAGGGAAGAGAGCAAGGTTAGCTCCTCATAGTGCCATAGTGCCAAGTGTGTATGATTAGGTAGATTTATGGGAGATTAATATCTGGTAGAAGATCCACAGGGGTGCTGGTGGGGAGAATCATAAGGACTTAGTGATGCAAGGACAAGGGTTCTTCTGAGTGTGTAAGATCTCAGTCGGTAGGTGTGCAAGGCCAAGTTCATCTATGGTATAGCAAGATCAGGTGAGATCTACATGTGTAAGTAAGATCAGTTTGATTTGTAGGTTGTTGCAAGTTCATGGGAGATCTACTTGGAGTGCGTTGTGTACTCAGACTTGAGTATGTGTGTATACTCTGTGGTATTGGCAGTATTGATACTGACAAGTGGAGGTGAACAACAACTCTATGTTTGAGTTGTTTGTTGTGATTATGATTGAGAGAGAGAACTCTTGAAGAGATTTACTATTTATGCCCTAGAGGTGTGAGAGCCCTAGAGGAGTGTGAAGAAGATTATGGCATCTTCTTTTTTGTATTTCCTTTTGGAAGAGTATTAATACAATTAGGTATTGTCTCTCATATTTTATGTTATTTTTGATTTCTTGTTACTTGTTACTTTTGGTTAAATTTTGTGTTTAGTTGCTTAGACAAAGGTAATCAACTATGCTCTTTAAGATCTGGGGGTCCTGACATTATGATGGTCTAGTTCTTCTAGACTTATGAAATAAATTTTGATCTTTTATAGAAGGCTCTAATGAACTTTTAATAATTTTTGAAACTTTATTCATGCCCTTGAATGCTTGAAACACCATGAGAACCTATTGGTATTTTTCACTTTGCAATCCTAGACCTATTTCTAAGCCTATTGTCCAAAGATCAACAAATTGCACTTTAAGCTTGTTTAAAGTGTTTAAAAATATTTTTAAGTGACATTTGATCTTCTTCTTCATTATTTGGTTACCCACTCAATTAATAACTTTTTTTAGCTTGTCACTCCATCCTAAAACTTTCAAAAATTGATCTATCTAGGCAAATTTTTATATGTAGGCTAAAATTCACCAACATTTTTTGTGACATTATAGGGTTACATGCCTACTATTAAAGAGACTAGTATCATTGAATTGATCCATTTGGTACACATAATCATAGTTTTTTTCTCTCAGCTTTTATGAAACTGACCCCTTTCTAGAAAACCTCCTCTTGAAACAATAAGGACCAAAAGGAAATAAAACAACAACTATGCCCAAGGCACTTATTAAAAAGGAAACACAAAACTAAAATAAATGTGTTTAAAGAAATTAGAGGAAACCATATAAAACTACTCTAATATGTTACAATATCATATGATAATTTCAAACTCTTTTAATAACAAGGATTTAAATGAATGTCATTGATTGGGATGGTAATACCTCTCTATTCAGTTGGGCAAACTAAAAAGCATTATGTTATTTGCATCCATAGATCAAATAAGGACAACTCCACAAGCTATCAAACTTGGTATGGTTACATAGCTTGGCCTTATTTGAGTCCCATTTGAGGACTAAGTCCCCTTCCTTTAAGTCCCTTGTTGTGTCTCTCTTGTCAAAGGATTTCTTGACTTGAGCTTGATGTGACTCTAATGTCTTCATTACAAGGTCCTTGGTTTATTTAAGCTCCATGAGCTCTATCATCCTCATGTTCATAGGCTCACTCTCCATCAAATCAAGATAATGTGATAACTCTAAAGCTGATAGTTTAAGATAAATGGGAAATTTGGATTCCCCTTCATATACAAGGACATATGGAGAATTATTAATAGTAGCTTTAGGAGTCACTCTATTAGCCTATAGGGTTATCCTTAGCTTTATATGCCACACTATTTGATTCTCTTCCATGGTCCTCTTGATAATCCTTATCAATTTATTTTTTTTTGGACACTGTCATTCCATTGCCTTGGGGATAGTAATTTGAGGATGTATTTAGATATATGCCTCACTTAAGTTCCCATTCACTTATCTTCATACCAAAAAATGCTAAGGCATTATCTAAAATTATAGTTGTTGGGACACTAAACTTGGTTACTATACTCTCATATAAGTCCAATACTACTATTTCATTGGCTTCTTTCAAGGAAATTACTTTCACCCACTTGGTGAAGTATCCAGTTGTAATGACCACCCATTTATGCCCTTTTTTTTAAGGTGGATTTATCATTCCTATGAAGTCCAACCCCCATTGTATGAAGGGTTGATCCACCTGGATTGGGTTGAGTGGAAGAGCTAATAATCTTTGTTTTCATACAAATATATCACACTTCTGATATTTATTGACCCATGCATAGGCATCCTTGAAAAGGCTAGGCCAGTAATAACCAGCCCTCATTATTTTTGTTGTTGTTATTATTGGAATAAAATGGCTTCCTATATGTTCATCATGAAATTAATCCAATATCTTTGTCACTTGATTTCCTCAATGCACCTAAGAAGTACCCCATTTAGGTACCTTCTAAAAATAACACCGTAAACTAATTTATAAGGTATGGACTAAAGCTTGAAATACATTTCTTTTTCTTTGTCCAAATCTTGAGGGTATTCTCATATCATCAAGAAATGTGTCATGTCTCGGCCAACTTTTATGAAGTGGAAGTGCATCTGTCTATGATTTGTCTTGTGTTACCAAAATAGCTTATTTTTCTTCTTGAATATCATCCACTATATTCTCACACAATCCTTTGCCTCTTATCAGCTTGGTGACTTTGAACTCCACATCATACTCTATGACTTTGGTAATATAGCCTACTCTTTTCTCATTCAAGTCTTTGTTAAGGAGGAAGTCCCTAACTCTAATATGAAATTTACTATTAGATAGCATTGGTCTAACATTTTTGAGGATTTTCAAAGCTTTAACAACCTAATTTTCAATAAAAGTGTACCTCACCTCATATCCTTCCAACCCTTGACTAAAAAAGATAATTAGTTGCTCAAGTCCTTCACTATTCTTTTACATTAACATAGTTGATATGTTGTCAACATTGGCAAAGGTTTATAATATGAAATACTTTGAGAAATCAAGATTCATGAGTGAGATTAAATGGGCAATGGCTTGCTTGATGACCTCAAATGCTACTTTACCTTTGTTTAACCAAATAGATACTTGGCTCTTCTTTAGCATGGCGGTGATGGGTTTGACTAGGTTTATAAAATTAGGTATAAACTTTCTCATAAAGTTTATTTTCCCAAGGAAGCTTTGAATTCCATTTTTGTGCTTAAGTAAAGAGAGTGATAAATAACACTTATTCTATCAAGGTCAATGGATAATCATTCATTTGAAATAATGTGACCTAAAAGTTTTCCATCATGAACAAAAAACACACATTTCTTGGGATTTAAAGATATCCCATACTCTACATCTTTGGAAAATCAACCTTAGATGTTCTATGTGCTCACTATCCTTCTTGGAAAAAACTGTGATGTCATCCAAGTAAACTAGTACCATCTAATTCAAAAACCCTAGGAAATCCATGTCCATGGCTCTTTAGAAAGTTAACCCAACATTTGATAATCCAAAAGGCATATTTTGGTAAGTATATGTGTCCTAATTTGTGGTGAAGTAAGTATTATACTAATCTTCCTCTCTTACTAACACTTGGTTGTAACCTAAATACCCATCCAAAAGGGAAAAATGTTCTAAACCAACAACTATCTGAATGAGTTTCTCCATGGATGGTAAGGGGTAGTGATATTTCAAAGAGACCCTATTTAGATCCCTAAAGTCAACACACAATATGATCTCCCCACTCTTATTCATTACAAGTACCAAATTGGCTACCCATGAAAAGTGTTTAATGGAAATTATGATTATGAATTCAATTAATTTGGTTTATTATTTACTCATAATATCTTGTATTTTGGAGTTTATTGCCTTTGATTCTACCTAACAGACTTGGCATTAGCCTCCAATTCTATAGTATGTTGGGCCAACTTGGGATCAAAACCTCTTAGGTCACTATATTCCCAAGTAAAGATGTTTGCATATTCTTTACAAAATTTAATGAAAGCATTCCTTTTAGCCTTAGTGTTTACCTTCCCAAGCTTGAATATCTTATCTTTAAAAATAAGGACTCTTTCATAGTTTTCTTCACTTGTTGACATCACTCCCTTATCTTTTCTCATATGGTCTCCCTCATGGAAAATATCTTTGAGGGTGACAAGACCTTTAGGAATCTTGTTAGATCTCAACTGAATAATTTTCTCCTCATACTAGTGTTAAAACTTTTCCAAGTTTATGGAGGATAACTCTGCTTCCTACTACAATAAACATGTAATTTATTTATCATTCTCAAAGACCTACTAGTGAGCTTCATTGTCTAGCACTGATGGTCTCACCACTACTTTGACATGTATTTGTACCTTGGTATTTTTTAACTCATTTAGAATATCAAATTGAGAACCCAAAACTACCAATTTATATGCATGTCAATTTTGGTTCCTTAGTACTCCTTGAATGTTAAATGCCTACAAACCCATAATTAGGTCCCACACTCTATGTTTCCAAGACTTTATTAAGGAATTATTGGTGATATTTTAGCCTCTACCTTGATTCACTATCATCTCACTATCCCCATAAACTTGTAATTGTTTGATCCCTCTCTTATTAGCACATTGAAGGCCATGGATAATACCCTCATATTATACTATATTGTAAGAGAAACTAAATTAGAACCTATAATAAGAGAAATACTTGTCATTGTAGGGGGATACTAGTATTACACCTATGCCAACTCCATGTTTACTCCTTGAACCATCAAAGAATAATTTACATAAGCCATTAGTATCTCTTTGAGGTCTAATGAGGGATGGAATGGATTTATTATCTTCATGTAAGTAGTAGACACCCATGTCCCTCTCTCCAACCCCTTTCAAGGGATCAACCAAATGATTGTCATTCCATAGTTCATCTAAGAACATGTTTAGTATCTCCTCATGGTGAGTGTTTAGTTCTTAAACAACCATATGTTCATCCTTGTCAAGAATGGTTCAATAGATATTTTTGCAATCTAACCGATAAGGTTCTACATGGAATTGTGTAATGGGCTCAGCCTTAATAGATATCTTGGTTCTATATCTTGTTATGAATGCCATGTATGACTAGTCTGTTGCTAGATAACCTCCCATATTTTCTATGAATTATCTAGATAGGCATAGGGAAAAATGAGGAGGTACATCTAGGATCAACACATATTGAACCATTGAGAAACTATGATAAACATGCAAGGTTAAGTTGAGAACTCTAATGATACTAGATGGCTTGGTGGCAAAACCATCAAGCTATAGCACTCCCTTAGATTGGGGCTTATATTTTAGACCAAGCTAATTAGCTATAGAATTTGGCATTACTGAGGTGGTAACCCCACTATCTACCAAGAAATTGTTTACTAAGAGTCACCAATGATTACTAAAATGTAGAAGGGAGGAGGTTTGACCACCTTACCTAGTTGACTTTCATTTTTTCCTTTGGTTGCATTGGTGAGAACCACATTCTCCCTAATTGTTAGTTTCTTAAAAACATTAATTATTGACAATATTTCTTGGAGGATGTCTACTTAACCAGGCATGGAGAGCATATCCCACATTGGCACACTCGCATTGGACCTTTTCATTTGTTCTAAAATGTTGATGGGTAAACCACCAACCTTTGGTTGTGGTTTGGGAGCCACAATTGCACCTTGAGTTTGTGAGTTTTGGAGAACAAATCCATTCCCCTAATTTTGATTATTTAGAGCTATTGGAACCTTTGGAATACTAATAAGATAGTTTGGATTTTATATTAAAGGAGTAATGGTAGGAGGCTCTTTGACTACCTCCTGGTTACCATCCATGTTCCTTCTTTTGAACCTTATATTTGTTGCCACTGGAATGTATGTCTGGATAGAAATAATTTGTTGATTTAGTGCATAGCACTATTATTTATCATAATTAACCATTGTATCACCCAAATGGCTTGGTCTTTGATTAGGGCTTTGACCTTGTTGAGGCCCTTCTAGTTTTGTCATCAAGGTTACCTATGTGTTCTGAGCTATAAGAGCTTGATTATACCCATAATTGGAATCTTGTTACCATTGATCAGGATTGATTGAAATTAGTGGTTAGAACAATAGATTTCCCAAAATATTTATTCCAAGACATGATACCCTCAGCTTCTTGAGCAACATTATTCTGGATGAGGACCAAAGTGTTGGAAGTGCTTGAAATATTTGGATTATAGGTGTTTTTCCTAACATAGTTAGGTTACCCTTGTCCTTGGATTTAGTCTTAGCCTTGGCCTTGGAAATTTACTTTATAGGGTAGACTATTTGCTTGATAATATGTTTCTAAAGTTTATATGAGGCTTGGTAAGGCCTATTGAAAGTTTGATGCCTCTTAACATTCACTGTTTCATTTCCCAAAGATTGGAACATGCTCTTAAGCTCTTAAAAATTCTTATGTTCTTTAGAATCACTAGATTGACTAGTGGAAGCCTTTTATTACTTAGGTGAGGGTATAGTAGCAATTCTAGGCACATGGGGAATGACATCAATGGAAGGAATAGAAATAGGGGGTGGTCTGATCTCAAAAAACAAAGGCATTAGTGGTCTAGGTGTAAGCTTACCATCTTGGACTAGATAATTTCTTGCCTTGATTGCCACCTCTTATACACTTGGTAATGTATTCCCTCCCATAGACTAGATCAGTATTGCAATGTCACTATTAAGGGATTTCAAATAGTATATGAATGCAAAGATAGGATTAGGCCTAATAGAGACTAGAATTCTATCCCAAGTCTTTTGAAACCTTGTGTTCAAGTCTTGCATAACTTCATGAGGGGATATTTTAATTTTGGTTAATTACTTTGCATGTGATAAATGGTCACTTTTATCTTCAAATATATTACACAATGCATCCCCTAATTGATCCCATGATGTAATAGAGTTAACATCAAAGCTTGTATACAAGACTAGGGTTTTACCTTTGAAAGAGATAGATAATAACCTAACTACCATATTTTACTCATTGATATCATGAATTTTATAGATGACATATTCATAAGGGGTCATAACTTGGTCTCTAATAAAATAAGGGATACTTTTAAGAGCTTCTACTAGAATAGGATCATATTGAGGGAGGTCTAGAGGACTTTGGCCAATAAAATCCATAAAGGGAAAATCTCTAGGGGTTTCCATGGTAATGAAAGGGTTTAACAAAGATCTTCTTTTAAGGTTAGGCCTTAGAATTGACTTATGAACAAATTTGCCTTTATATGGGTATGTATTAGCAAATATTCATATTTTTATTGAGTTCAAAGTAAATTTAACAAATTCAAAGGAAATACCTCTAGAATTTTACCTTGTATCCACCTTTGACATGAGATGTAGTCACTTATCTACTACCAAAATGTTAAATATTCTTTTGGAGTCACCAAATGTTATTACTTGAAGCTATAATTGTAGTAAATTGATCAAACAAACATCAAATTTTGACCAATCATCTTTGAACTATGTCCTATTGGGCATGCTAAAAACTATTATAGCATCAATTTACACCCTTGGATAAGGTTCTTTAGGGCCTTTCAAATTGAGCTAAATTATGGACCCCAAGTTATTAGTCACCTATGGTGGGGTTGGACCTTTGAAGAAGGTTGACTTCCTCTTGATGGATCACCTATACTAATGTTTCTATTGAGAAAAGGGTAGAAAAGGGGAAAGGAATCATAAGAAACCTAAAGGGTGATAAACCAAATTTAAATGAGAACTCACATAAGAATGAATTAAACACTAAAGAAGCATAAGATAATGCTAGCTCACACAATCTCACAAAACTAGTTAGCTACATAAGTATTTCATAAACTAGGTTCAGGAAGCAATGAATGAAGGCAAAGATGAGTTCTAAGACTCACTAAGAGATTGAATCAATGATAGAAAAAACACTAACTTAGACCTGAAACTAACTTTAAGACACCTATAAATGAGAAAGAAATATGGACAATGGGCATGTAATATTCTCCTTCATAATGCCATCATACACAAGATTTACCACACACAATTCAAAGGGGAGAGATAGGTAAAGGAAGTCTTTATTGACTCAATAGGTCTTCCATAAAATTTTTTATAGGTTCTAACCTTATCAAATGATAGTCTCTATTCTTCCATAATTAAGAGATAATTTCTTATCAAAAGTGAGAGAGATTATAAATGGAAAAGAATAAGAGATATAGAATAAAGGGGAGAGAGGGGACACACCATTCAAGATCATTAATTGAGCTACCATACTTCTTAATTTTTTAACCATCTTTGATATAATTAGGACTTTAAGAATAAGTAAATGATCCATTATACTCTCCAATCCTTGAATCCCATTGCTTTGATCTTCTATGCCATCTCCATTGTCCTTATATCCATGGACTTGACAAAGCCATTCCTAAGTTTGCTTTTAGTAGTTCTAGGTACATTTTTGTCAAATATATGACTATGTCCAAGGATGAGACACTTCATACCTACTCCTAATCTAACCTAAAAATAGGTCTTTACTATAGATTGAAAACTAATCTGATTTATTGGTTTTCTTATATTCAATATATTGATGAAGCTCTGTAGGTCACATAGCCTCATTATTAGAACTATATTAGGTATACATAGACATATTATACCTATAAAAAAATTTAAATAAAAGGACTTATTGTAAAAAACATTTAAAATACAAGAAAACTGAGTCTACATGCTCTAGATACTCCAATAGAGGTCTCGACTGAACTTCAATGGCATCCTTTGAAATATCTACCCTACTTCGAA
The DNA here is from genome assembly GCA_037957365.1 of Torreya grandis. NCBI lineage: Eukaryota > Viridiplantae > Streptophyta > Pinopsida > Cupressales > Taxaceae > Torreya > Torreya grandis. Next base: position 2,323,346 of record JARHVA010001055.1, read on the forward strand.
CTTAGGTCACATTTTCTCTCTATTGAATTCCCTTGGATTTAAAATTTTAATTTCAAACATTGATCTTGAATCTATATAGTATAACACATTAACCTCTCACTCCATGTTGATCAACTTCTTTGTGATTAAATGTGCATCATTGGATCCACTTCCTCGTGATTAAATGTACATCATTGATCTTTCTCTATATGAATGAACATGAGCCATAGATATTTTGATAGTTTAACATGATTAATATACTTATCACCTATGTATTTTATCTTAGGATCAGTTGACCTTTTGCCCATTACTCACCATCAGATCTACTTTGTACAATTGCATGTACACCATCAATCTACTTGGACCCACTGATTCTATCTTTGATCACACACCATTGGATCTTCTTTGTATGATTACATGCATACCATATATCTTGGGAAATTTTAATTCAAACAAATATTTTAAAATTCCCAAATTTTATGTCTTTACACATGTCTTGTTACATTTTTTAAATCTAAATAGTTAATTACTGCAACTTTAACTTGACATCCCTGCACACGTTTCATTATGCTTATTTAACTTTGAGGGCTTAGATCTTGAGATAGATAACTCATAAATAAGTTAAATTTTTAGATAATGTTAAAGGGATGAAAAAACCATTTCCATGTAACTATTTTACCCTAGTTGAATTTTCAATTGCATCTATCACATGTGTAACTAGATTGATTTATTTATCTCTACATGACGTGCTTGTGACGGTCTAGTTCTTTTGGAATTATGAAATAAAATATTATCTCTTTATAATGATCCAATTAACTTATAAGAATTTTCGAAACCTGATTCATTCCCTTTAATTCTTGAAACACCATAAGAACTTACTAGTCTTTTTTACTTTGCAATCTGAGACTTTTTTACAAGCCTATTTTCTAAATATCAACAAATTGCACTTTAATCATGTTTAAAGTGTTTCAAAATATTTTTAAGTGACATTTGATCTTATTATTTATTATTTTTTCACCCACTCAATCAATAAATTTTTTCATCTTTTCACTCTATCTAATAACTTCCAAAAAATTATCTATCTAGGAAAATTTCTATATGTAGGCCAAAATTGGCCAATAAGTCCCATTTTTTTTGGGGGTCATTATTATATGGCTCACTTTGAGTTACCTCAAATTAATAATAGATAATATAGGGATCATATGACTCTATTTTTTTGACTCCACCTAGACCAATTAATTATCTATGCTGGCATCCCACTTCTACTACTCATCCAACATAAATAGTAGATCATGTGCTCGGAGATATCACTAGGTAGAATAGGGTGGCTCCTTAGCCTATATAGTAAAAACATAACCCTACCATACATATTCATCCCTATCACACTAAAATAGGACATAAATATTAACAAATATAATTTGATATAGTAGATCATTTGAGAAATAGACTGGCCAAAATATTTATATAAGAATTACTTCAAAAAGTAACAATTTTCAAAGATATTATTTTTCAAACACTTAATCAAACATATGTTCATTGTGATACTAATACATCTAATTTTTCATCTATCATGAACACTAAAGGATTTTTAAAATGTGATACCCTTTTCTAAGGAGGACTTGCCTTCACAATTAGTAATTGGTCAGAATTTACCACTTTTCATTCAAACTCAAATATATAACATAGTTATTAAATGAGTTCTCATTGATAGTGGATAAAGTATTAATATATGTAACCTTAAATTGATAAAAGTAATGTGATTTGATATAGAATCTATTCAAAATACATATAATAATATCTAAGCATTTGATGACATTCCTAGATACACATTGGCTTCAATTACATTAGACATCATAGTGGGAACAAAAACTTTACCTACACACTTTTAGGTGTTGCCAAATCATGTGCATTATGACTTGCTACTCAAAAGACATTGGATAAATGCTATGGATGTTGTACCTTCCAATCTTCACAAATGCATCAAATTTTTTCATGATGAGTACCTATACAAATGTCAAGTAGATAATCAATCATTTAGATATTATAGACTCACTAAGCCTCCTACCTCAAGTACATCATTAGATGGGACACATCATGTTCTCATTGAATCCCCACCTCACAAGATTCCCATGGAGTAGATGCATACATATTAGGTGGGGGAGTCTATAAATACTATTCATATACCATATCGATAACTTTATACAATATAGTTACCCTCACTAATGATATATTAATAGCTTCTCACAATATAAATATCCTCACCTAGGATAGATGAAGATATTTTTACAACATAGTTACCACTAATTGTTAATTAAAAATAGGTTTACATTCATAATTTTGACACAAATTCATGGGCCACAATAGAGGAAGATTAACCACCTATATATATTGATGATTATTTATGTAGTTTAATTTTTACACTAGTGGACCTAGGAGAGTATAGATATAATTCAATGGCACTTATACATTTACCTACACTAAGAGCACCACTTATTTAGGATCATATAACTATAGGTTCCCATACTTAGCTATAGTTAGTAGTAAATCCCTTGATCCCTTTAGTACATATGGTTACATCCATGGATATTGATTCAGTCACACAAATTTAGGTAGGAAGTTCACAAGATAAACCACACCAAATCTTATAAATACTACTTGATAGAGGATTGATGATATTACCCATAATTTAGCACAGATCAGTCAATAGATTGCCAACAAAATAAGGTCAACCCTTTTTCCACTTTCATAGACTCACATGACATGATACAGACACATGATCAATATTATAGCATAAACTAAATAAATTTAAGGTTAAGGGCACTATCTAAATCATACATCCAACACCTCCATAGGCATGCCCACCATCATCATTACATGTTCCTTTATAGATATGAGCACCATGAGAGAGTCATCACTAACATAAACATTCATGAAATGATCTATTGACTATAAATATTTTTGTAGTAGACAAATACATTTTCCATGTGACTATAGTTGAGTATTTTAATCCTAACACTTTCACTTTGCCATTTTTACACCACATTAGTTATTAGGAGAGAGATCTAAAACATGTTATAAATTATTAGGATTCTATTATACATATTACACTACCAATTTCATGTGTTCCCAAGGTGGTCAATACATTATTCTTAATTTTGAACAGTGATACTCATCTAAAGGTTACACTTTTTAGTACATGGTTACAGGCAATGGATGCCACAATTAATCTATCAGATAAATGTTTGACATTAACTCATGATGGATACATGGTTCACATTTTACATTATGACATAGATGAGAACCATAGTTTTCATACATATACTCCATGGTCTAATGTGGTTTACCTTAAGACTGTGTAATAGGAATTTTACATAGTTGAACATCATGCCATTCAGATGCACAAACTCGAGACTCATGTCAAGGTTAAGGCTCTATTAATACATAAAATTTTGTACAATAATTGTGATGATGACAACTTATTTGAGTATAGATCAATTTAGTATATGATACTAGATGATATTCCACTGTATCCACCATTTGATTACCTAAATCCCATGGATGTGATCTTGGGTCTATATAGACATTTCACTTTGCTTGTACATTTTCTCATTCACATTTATAGAATTTGATTATACATTCTTTCTTATCTTTTACTCCTTGTACATAGTTAATTTTAATTTGATTTTACATACTTATATACAAAAAATAAAAAATAATATAACGTGCCAAAATATAAAAACATTTAAATATTACTCATAAAAGATAAAATTTATAGATTGTATACATTTCTATGTTTATATTTCTTATATTTTCTAGACACTACATCTATTAGCTATTTTAGTATAGTTAGTTTTATCATACATACATGCTTCACTTGTTGTTGAGTGATTATAGATTGCTTATAGGACTCACGTCCACTAAATTTATCTAGACTTTCTACCATTTACCCACTAGGGGCATATCCACTGATTTAGGATTATTCATTTCATAAATTTTCCCACTTGAGGGCATATTATACACAGTTTCTATTACAAGGTTATATCCTTACATTCTATACATTTTAGTTTCTATACTGATATATCTTGATATTAATCATTTCTACTCATACTCAATTTTTTTTCTAAATATGACTATTTTAGACTAAGCACATGTACATCCTATCACTTACATAGATTTTTACTACATTCATACATACTTTCATTTTTAGATTTCCTAGTTTAGACTTGATTTTATTTTCTATGCTTATTTTATTTGAGGGCATTTAAATATGACATTGTTTTTTAGCGCTATGTCACTTTTATTCATGTATGCCTTAGACATGCCCCCATATCCCTTATGTGTGTTTTAATGAATGTGTATCCAAACATTTGAACATGTCCTTCCATGTGGCTCTAATCCAACTTGATTTTTTATTACATGTGTTGACATTTCAACATGTCTTTGTATGTCTTATTTTATTAGACTTAATGATATGTGTCAATGTCCCTTTGGCATATTTTTCATGCCTCATGTGGTTTTTATGTATTCTTTTTTGTATGTGTCATGTCCATGACAATTTTATTTTCTTGTTACACACACCATTTCTCGATATCATGAGGGACATCATGCATCTACCCTTCCTAATTGGGTGCCCTAATGTACATCATGCCCCATCCCCCTAGGTAGTTACTCAAATTTTCTATTATACACATTGATTACATATATCTTGACACCCTTGTGAAATGCTAGACAAAACATACATATTACATTACATACTTATGCTTAGATCCTATTATATTTCAATGTTATGTTTTCACATTATATCAGATTATCATTCATTTATCATATATGCTCCAGCTAACACATTTTACATATTTATTTCTTTAAAGCATAGTTATTACATAGGTTTAATAAATACCCTAAAAATAAGGGGGGTTCATAGGGGTTTGTCATAGAGATCAGGATCCTACATTGTATTCACAGAACATTTTTTAGCACGCAAGCTCAGTTTTAAAAAATTAGACACAAGAAAAAATAAGGAATTAAAAATTAGTACAGTGACTCAGATTTTAGACTAGATAGACATTAGCACCTAAATAGGGACTCTAACACCACATGGTACTATTATCTAATACATGGCACTACTATAAAGTAGCCCTAATTTTAGGGTAATTTAAATTAGCCAAAATAATACACCAAATACAATACATGTTTACATAGATAGAACTTAAGTTTGATAAATATGCTTAGATTTTGCTCATATTCACACTAGTTCATATCATAAGTTGCTCAGATTAGGGGAATCATACATGGAATGATTATTCCCATATTAGTTCAAATACTTATATATAACTATTATAATTCAATCCAAAATCAATATACTCATATATCATATTAGGGGCATATACACAACATATTATTTCCATATGTTTAATTATACACATGTTAATCAAATATAATGGTAAAATCTATGTCATACTCTACATTTTATACACTTAACATCATATTCTATATTTTCACAAGCTTCATGCCTTACTCCATCTACTCACTCATGACATGGAAAGGACTAGATGAATGAAGAAGGGTTGTAGATTAGTTTAAGAGGGATAAAAAGAATGAAGAACAAAAACAGTATATCATCATTTATTTTAGGATCAACAAGGATTTATGAAGTGATCAAACAATCAGGTGGATGAGTTGGTGTTGAGTCATCTATTAGGTTGTAGCCTCCTTACAAATTGGATCTTGCTAAATCTAAGTGGGTGATTGGTAAATTATGGGTTGGTGTTCCTTGTTGAGTTGGTGCTTAGCTAAAGATTATCAAGTTAGTGCTCCAAGTTTAGTGGGTGCTTAACTAAATGTTGATGTTTATCTTATAGGGATATAGTCCTTTTACTTCATCAAGTTTGTTTTCTAATCCAAGAGGTTTCCCATGTATACGGTGTGTTCATATGTTTCATGCTCTTATGTTATGTTGTTTATGACTGTTGAGATGTATATGCATGTTGATATGGTTTATACATAGTTAAGTGGAATCGAATGAAAAGTTTTAAAGACTAGTTCACCCCCACCCTCTTAGTCATATTATTTACAACAATTAGTATCAGAGTAAGTCCTTTAGAATAGGCTTGACAACCTAAAGGAGATCATAAGAAGCAAGGATGGCTAGTCAATAAGCTCAAGGAGGTTTCTCTATAAGTGAAGCTCCATTGTTTAATGGATATACTTATGCCTTATAGAATGTCAAAGTGAAGATATATCTGATGTCATAAGGACATGATATTTGGTAATTAGTTATGGATGCCTATATTGCACCCCTAATTCCACCAATAGATATAATAAGTAAGAAGGCTGTGAAAATAACTCCAATATAATGAATGTCATTCTATGTGACCTATTAAAGGCATAGCTAGTAAAGGTAATGCATTATGTTTTAACCAAAGATATATGGGATAAATTGAAAACCATTTATGAAGGAGACACCAAGGTGAAGAGGCCAAATTATAGACTGATATAAGATAGTTTGAAATCCTAAGGATGAATGAAGATGAATCTATTACATCCTCCCTGTTAAGATTTGATAAAGTCATCAACATCATTAGAGGACTAAGTGAATAAGTGAAAGAGTATACTATTATTCAAAAGGTTTTCAGATCACTAACTTCCAAGTTTAATTCTAAAGTGTCTATAGTAGAAGAGATGCAAGATTTAGACAAGATAGAAATGGATGGGCTTCATGGCATCTTGACTGCCTATGAAATGAGATAAAATGAAGGAAGACCTCTCAATAAGGAAGTAGATTTCAAATTTGAAAAGAATTCAAAGGTCAAGAAGGACAAATATGAGGTACATTCAAACATTGATGATGATAAATTGATTTATATGTTTTTTATAAAGATAAAAATAGGTTTAAGAAAGTATAAAGGTAAGTTGACATTCAAGTGTTTCAACTATGGAGAAATTGGACATTTTTAAAACAAGAATTCTCATAAGTAGAAGATTGAGGATGATGATATAGACAAGAAATAATATAGGTATAACAAGAGAAATAATATTTTAATAAAGTGTGAAGGAGATAAGAGATCATTCAAGAATAAGAAAAGGTTTTACACCAAAGAAGATAACTCATTTGATGTGAGTGATTTAGACACATCTAATAATGAAGATGATAGAGATGGATATGAAAATGATAATAATAAGACCCTCTTCATTGGTATATAATTAGATAAAGATGGTTTTTCACATGGTAAAGGTCTCATGATTGATGTAGAATCAAAAGAATACTATAATAGTGAATAAGATGAAGTAGATCTTGAAGACAAAATCATGGGTGCCCTAGAAGAGTTGAAGATTTTGAAGAAGAAAATAAAGCCATTAGTTCATAAATATGAGTAGATTGAATTGTTTGAGGAAAGGTTGTGACACACATCTAAGTAATATGAAGAGATCATCTAACCAGTTGAAACCCAGAATGAGAATATGGAAGCAAGCCTAAAGGATAAAGAAGAAGACTAGAATAGGTATGAAACTAAGATAAATTATATGAGAGATAAGTTGGATCAAGTATCTATCAAGGTAAATAATTTTGTGAAGTTTTAAAAGAGCATTGAGGCTCTAGATGATATCCTGAGCAATAAGAAGTCTGTAAGTGAAAAGATAGGTCTTAGATTCAGAGAAGACCAAAAGAAGGCACCTTAAATTTAGAAGAAGATGATTAAAGAAAACAAGGTTAAAATATCTATAAAATATCCCAATACTATAAGGTATGGTAATAATTTCAATGGTTATTATTTTATATGTATTTAGTATGGTCATAAAGCTAGAGAATGTAGAAGATCCTCTAGGAATGAGTAATCTTGGAACTATGGAAAGAGAAGCAATTGGTCCTAGGGAGATCATAATCATCCTCAGTAAAATGAAATATATAGAGTGTTTTGTTACAACTATCATGATGTAGGACATACTTCAAGATTATATCCTAACATACTTAAAATAACATTCAGTCAAGATAAGAAGGTTCACAATCATGCCACTAAGAAATGGATCAAGAAGACAAACTTTATGGATAAGGTGAAGGTAGAGCAAAAGATTAAAGAAGAAGTTTCTATGAAATATTAGAGTATAGATAATGGATGCTTAAACCACATGTTAGGAGATAATAAAGGTCATGATTCTCACATAAATGATCAAAGTAGTAAGAATGGATAAGTAGCTAAGAAGAAGAAGAATGACAAGGTGAGTCATAATTAGCTCATAAATCAAGGTGCAGTGTTTGTTACTATAGATAAGAAGTAAAATTTGAAGGAATGTTAATAAAACTTTTTATCTACATGTATTTACAAGACATTCAAAGAAAAGAAGAAGGTTGACAAGGTTAATGATGAGATCAAGCCTAAAGAGCCAGTCAAGTACAGAAGGATATTGAAGAATATTCAGTCTAGTAAAGATATGGAGTTTTGGGAATAACCTAAGTTCATGGTATTTTAGTTCCCTATGAAAAATTGTGGCTCCATTAAGCTTCATGGAGATATTCTTTAATCAATAGAAGTGTGAGGTTATAATCAGGGATGCTCCGAAGACAAAATGAAAAAAATTGGTGAGCATGAGGTAAGCTTTTGAGATCTATTTGTTTATATAGGTGAGTTTGATCTATGAATAAAAATGGAGAGTCCTTATTTTTGTATTTGGTATTGGTTAATATAAATTAATATCATCTTCAGTCATGTCAAGAAAGATATTTGACCCTAATTTTCTAGTTCTTTGAAAAAATGATATGCTTGGTCTAAGGGGGAGCTTGGTAGCTCTGTGTTCTTTATCAAAAGAGTGATTACTTTTGATATGTATAGATATAATGATATATTGTGTTTTATATGTTTCATAGACTTTGTTTATTGAGAATTTTATGAATCAACTGAGAGAGCAATCTAATTGAGAAGTTTCTCAGAGTGGTTGCTATAGTTTATAAAGATTGTGTGTCTTTGAGAGATTGTATTAGCTCATAATAGACAAAGTGTATGATTTTGGAAATTTTAGATGAAATTTGATATATATTTATAATATAATCATGGTTTATGCTTGGTTGATGGGGATATATTCAAGTAAGTTGACTAATCATGATCTGTGTTAAAGTGGTGTTGTAATTTGAGTTCATTTTCAAAGAGATAATAGTTGTGGAAGACCTTTGTCATTAATGTCAAAGGGGGAGAAATATTATAAAAGTTAAAGGTCTAAAAGTTCATAAAAATATGAGAAGATAAGAATATGATTAGAAAGGGAAAAATGAAAAGGTAAGAACCTTGTCTAATTATTGATTTCTATCAAGAAGTGGTTAATAGAGTTTTCTGAGTATGTTTACCATTGATGACAAAGAGGGATATTTTTGGACATTTTCATTGATTAAGAATATATTTTTGAGCATGGTAATTGAGTGTTGAGATTTTATATTTAATGTTGTCATTTATGTCAATGTTTCTAAAGAACATGATGTTTATTTCATTGATGTCAATCTAATGTAGTTTATGTCAAAGGTTTTTGTGCAAATACTTGGTCAAGCAAGCCTTGAGGTCATTATAAAAAATGTAAATCATCTTGTAATTATTTTTTATACACCTTATTAGATTATATTTTAGGTGGTAAGATTAAATGAGTAATCTTTGAAGAAGAACTGATGTGCTCTGAAGTTTTATGTAAGTAGCATTGAAGATGCTCTAAATATGCTATGAAGATGAGAATGATCTTAAGAGAATGTTATAAATAATACCCATTAGTATTCAATCTTGAGTGATATTATCTAAGGTTATATATAATGTATTTAATACCTTGAATATGAGTAAGAGGTCAGCTTTGAAGAAATGTGTGCTCCAAAGTTCTGTGTACACAACTTTGAAGATGCTACAGTTAAGCTCTGAAGATATGTAAGTAGCTCTAAAGAAGTTATGTTGAATATCTGAAGAAGAGTGAGTGTATGATTTTTTTGAGCATACATAAAAAGAAATGGAACATAGGTGAGTTCTAATATGAAGTCAACAGAGTGGCTAGAAGGTCAATTTCAAGGCTTAATAAGACTTGTAGGTTAAGGCTTAGAAATCAAAGAGAGATGATATCTAGATGAGGTAAGAGGATAAATTTTCATGTCATGAGTGACCAAATTAACATTAAAAAAGTTGGGTCAGGTTTTTTTAATTATGTGCATGAATTTTCAAGACTAGATTTGCAAATAAAAGTCTGGAAAGGTATTTCAAGGTTTCATGAGTGCACAGAAGGAAGATATGTCTACTTGAGAAGGTTTTTTATATGCTTGTTGTCATGTGAAATATCTGAATTAGATCTTAATTTTTTCATGGTAGATGAGGAAGGGTTATATCTCAAATTTCCAAGAATTTTTTTTTGTAAAGAGAAGCTAAGTTTTATGAATGATTGTTAAGACTGAAAGTTAGTCTAAACCCTCATAAAACCCTAAATTTGACCTGATGTTGAAGATATTATTATAAAGAGATAAAAATTATTTTAAATGAATATAAAATTGATTGGAGGTCAAATTAAACTCTCCTAGGAATATCCAGGTGTGATTGGTTTCTCAATAAAGTGAGAAGACCATACAAATAATTATTTATCTTTAAAGATTTATTGTAGAAGATAGTGTTAACCAAGTCAAAGTTGATAAATGGATGAAAATAAAATTATGAGACTTTTATTTATTGTTAATGAATGTTCCTAAATAGGTTATTGATATTAGATGTGTGAAACTGGTGATCAAAGTTGGCCACTCATTGAACAGACCTAGTGGTGTAGATAGTGAAGAAATCAAATAGAAGAGAGATGTTTCATGATGAGTTTTAATGGAAAGAGTGATGCATTAAAATTCATGGTTATGTTTTTTAAATCTTAAATTATCTACCCATGGTTTTCATAATCTTGGAATTTAATATAAGTGGTTGAATCATTAAATCCAATATGGCTTATCTGGTTGAATTGAGTTTGTGAGTGAGAAGGTTAGAAGATTAGTTTGTAATACCAATAGATTTCATTAGATATCATGATATAATTGATTAAGGTTGATATGAGGATGTTTTAAGATATTTTAAATGCATTTAAATTTCTTTAATATATTTAATCATTTATTATATGTTTATGTTTTCTTGATTGTGTTTTGGATTCAATTCATAGTTTTAAGTGAACACCCTGTAGAAGAGTGTTTAAGCCTATGTTTCCTAAGTTAAAACATAAAATGAAGTTTTTCTTGACCCTAAAGTCATGAGGTTCTTGAATATATATTATTTTACCATAAATGTTTGTCAAAATTAAGTATATACTTTAAATTTTCAAAGAAAAGTTTCTGTATATACATAGGTCTATTATAAGTAGTGTTTTGAATAAGGGTTCAAGTGATAGTTGGACCAAAACATTGTTACAAACCTAAAGAAAATTTTTCTAATGGATATTATAGTGGTGTTTGATGTGTCCTACCATATGAATCATTTTTATAAGCTTCAAATGGATCAAAGGGTAATGTGTTGTTGAGAAGGCCTATTAGGTCTCCATGAGCCTAAAAGAGGACTAAAGACTAATTGATGTATGGTCAACCTATTTTAGTAATTTATTCATTACTAGGTCATATGATTCTAATATGATTTAACCTATTCATGGTTGACCTAAAAGGATATGATCAAATGACTTGTATAAAATCAAGGCAGTTAGGTATATTTCATATTCTTAGAGAAAGTAAAGAGGGGATGTTAATAGTGTGTTAAGAGAGCGAGAGAAAAATAGGATAAGTGAATGGCATACATAATTTATGAGTAGAAGTAGGTCATTCAAACAAGTAAATATATCATGAATATATAATAGAAGATATACAAGAAAAGATTAAGGTAAAAAGACTTAATCAATTCATGAAAAGGACTAGATGAGTGAAGAAGGGCTATAAATCAATTTGAGAGGGATGAAGAGGGAGAAGAGAAAAATGAATAGATCATAATATATTATAGAAGCAACAAGGATTTTTAAATGTGATCAAATAGTTAGGTGGTTAAGTTGGTGCTGAGTCATCAAGGGGGTTATAGCCTCCTTACAAGTTGGAGCTTGTTAAGGCCAAGTGGGTAATTATTAAATTAGGGGTTGGTGATCCTTTCTAAGTTGGTGTTTATCTAAAGACTATCAATTTGGTGCTTGATAGATTGGGGTTGGTGTTATAAGTTGAGTGGGTGCTCAACTAAATTTTGATGTTTATCTTTTAGGACTATAGTCTATTTGCTTCATCAAATGGGTTTTCTACCCCAAGAGGTTTTCCCACATATATGTTGTGTTCATGTGTTTCATGCTCTTATGTTTTGTTATTTATGATTTTTGAGATGTATATCCATGTTGAGATGATTCATACAAAGTTAAATGGAATTGAATGAAATTTTTTTAAGATTAATTTACCCCCCCACCCTAGTCATATTATTTCTAACACAATGATGGAGTCATAGCCTACTTGAGTTATTGATCTACCCATATGAGAGGGTTAGACATACTTTTAATCTAATCCAATCTATTCACAAGTCATGATCCATAAAGAAAGGGTGGGAAATGATCAAGATAAAATCTAAATAAGTACTTGAGCCACCCACATATGAGGATTGAGAAAGCTATTAGCTCATTCCAAGATATTGAATAATTTTATCACCATGTACATACACAAAGACATATTATCACCAGTTTCATGAATTGGTTTTCATAGACAATGAGGTGTATACATTCCTTCCCTCTTTCTCATCTCTTTACTCATCTTTACTCAATTACTTCTTTATTCAACTTAGCATTTTTATTTTGATATCTCTTAGGTAAGGACTAATTTATGCATGTTTAAATTCAATTCATGATTTGGATCATGCTTCACATATACAGACCCAAATTCACATACTTGGACTCAACTACACAGGATTCACTTCCTAAGTAAGTCAAGGTATGCTTATTTTTCCTTTATACTAGTCATTTCACTTTGATGTATTTCTAACATAAATGGGGAGGGGCAAATGTAATCACCTAAAAATGGTATTTGAGTGATAAGAGTGATACTTAAGACAACCTATTCCTGTCTTATACCTAGACCTATCCTAGATAATTTCATCATAGGAATTCATATTTAGCTAAAACATAGTCTCAGACCTTCAGTCCTAGATCTTGGCCCTTCATGCCCATCATCCTATTAGCTAGACATGTGTGCCACATTCAGGACACTAGATCCACATTTCACTAGTGTCCCAACATAGAACTAGAGTCCTTTACCCTAACTTTCATGAATAAATATGTTTTCAAAATTTAAACTCACCTAAGGTCAACCTATGCATATTTTATTATCTGCATAAGCTATATAACACTATAAATACATGAATTTTAGACCTCTATCCATTGGATTGAAACTACATTCAAAAGACCTATTCAAGAAACAAAAACATTGAGAAAAATTAAGGTTATTAATCCTTATTATACCCTTATTATGTATAATGCCATCTATAGCTACCCTAAGCCTTGATTTTACAAATTTCCAATCTCAAGTAAACTCAAGACATTCAAAACCACTATCATTCTAGCATCACTTGCACTTACAATAGGACTTAGGTGGGGATAATTACATTGGGATTGATGTCTCCTCAAAGTATTGGTATGTAGGAAACTATCTTCATAATGGGGTATTGAGGATGCCCAACCTATCCTACTAACAAATACACATTCTCAAATCATGAGTTATTTGTAAGGAGGATTTGGTTTTGTATCATAAATCAAATATTATAGGCACAATATAGAGTTTTAAACTTCATGTACACAAGAACAAAACCCAAAAACATAAGCATAGGTGTACCCAAAATTTAGGAACAGTCCTACAAAAAGGACACTAGTGCCATTTTTAGGACACTATAGCCACATGGTGCTACTATCTAAGTGTGACACTATTATCCAAGAGAGGATATGACATAGGGATCTAGTTGATGATACTCAGGCCTATTCATATCTCAGTTTTTAGTACTCATATCTTTTGCATTAGGTGTTTTCTAGATAAGTCTTTATTTACACATATTTATTACTATTTTTAGGAATTCAAATCAATTAAAAATATATAATAAATGAGTGATTAATTATTGCATATTATTTCACTAATTTAGACTACTCATCCCTTTAATCAAACATAGGATTTACATAGGTAAACACTAAAATTTTAAAACATTTATAACAAGTATGTGTGTGTGATTTATTTTTACATAAAAAGGTTTGTCCATCTCAAAATATCTTTGACTAATAGAAATTTTTTGATGTTTTTTCGAAAATATTAGAGTATAATTGTGTTTGAAATATATCCAAGAAATGTTTTTGATGCATTTCATGGTTATTGATTTAATAATTTTGGGAATATTAGTGTTTTATACTTAAATCTAGTTAAAGGGTTTGAGTAGTAAAATTAGTAAATAAATAGAAAATAATTAAACTAATAATTTATGAAAATTAATTGTAGTTTATACTTTTCTAAAAATAGTAATGAGAGGGATAAAATCAAACTTAGCTATAAATTGGCGGATACAATTGAGACAGGGCCTAATAATTATTATGCATGACTAGGAAACTATCACAAACTGAGATCTAAACTTAATTTTATGATTGGATAGGAGCATTGAAAGTGGATAGGAGTGGTATCATCATATCATTCCACATATACCACTATTTTTCTAATGATCTAATCTTTATAGGTTTTGTTCACCAAGTTTGTGTGACCCTATCCATGAAGTTTTGGTAGCTAAAAGTATATAGAGCTCCCTATATAGTAGATTTTCTATTTAAACCCCATATTCCATTATGCTTCAACTAATTTTGAGAAAAAGGGGGGGTTAGTGTGTGTAATATTCATTGGACGTGGATCCACACCCCATGTGTGATCACGTTGCCTACATACAAATACTCAGAAGAGGGATCAAGACATATGTAGTTATCCCACTTGATGTGCTTTGTGTAATTGAGTGTATGAATATGTAAAATGCTAAAATTGATGTGTTTGAGGTGGCTAAGGACTGATGTAAGGATTTTAATAAGCTTGTTAGTGTATTATCTGGTTGTATGCAAAGAATAGGGAAAATTGCTTGAGTATTCTTGCTTATATTCTTTC
This sequence comes from Torreya grandis, assembly GCA_037957365.1. Lineage (NCBI taxonomy): Eukaryota > Viridiplantae > Streptophyta > Pinopsida > Cupressales > Taxaceae > Torreya > Torreya grandis. The sequence goes on from JARHVA010001055.1 coordinate 2,338,440, forward strand.
TTTCTTAGTGATATTTACCAACCCTTTCCAAATGATCTTTACATGGGATTTTATAGAGATATATTGGTCATGGATTGAATGTACCCATGTTAGGTTGATAAGGAGAAGGATGGGGAACCAAAATAAATTAACCATTGAGGCTAGAAATGGACTTGGATAATAGCACCAAAAGTGGACAGGAGTGGCACTAATGCTATAGTCTTAGTGTGGTACTATTTTCATGAGTAGACAGGACTTTAGGGGATGGATCTATCATGGAAAGAGTGGTTTGGATCAGTTTTGATCAAGTCTAGAAGGCTATGAATGATTTCAAATCCATGAAAACATGTATATGAGGGTCATAAGAGCAAGAAAGATGTACCTAAGGGTTGGGTGTCATTATCCATGCTCAAGTTACCATTTTTTGCATTTTATATGACTAAATTCCCCCCCCTTATTCTAGTGATGTAGTAAAGAAAAATACTAGGATAAAGGAAAAATAGAAAGCATACCTAAACTTACCAATAAAGGGTGAAGCTCATGAAGTTGTGTGATGCTGGGTGTCCATAGAGAGAGCACGCTATGAAGTGCAAATCTAAAAGAAAAATAAAGAGTATATCAGTTATTAATAGATATGCTATATATAAAATAATAACATACAAAATTTGTGTAAGAAAGAGGAAGAGAAAGGAATTAATACACCTCACCAAGTACACAAACTAATACAAAACCTATTGTGATGTTGAGTGATGTTGGATGTGTATTGTACCAAAAGTAATATCATGAATAGAGCTAAGTGATCAATTCTATATAAGTGGCTCAAGGATGTAAAGGCTATCCCGTTAGGTCCATCATTTCCAACTAATTAAATATAGGTGGTCATGTGCATGTTAATATATGTCTAGACTATGTGTCCAATCCCTCTAAATAGGTGGCTCAAGAATACAAAGGCTAGCTAGTGCTTTGGTTCCATCATTGCCTCATGAAGTGAAGATATGAATTGATACCGGTATAAAATGTGTGTCATATGATATGTTTCATAAATCCCATGAATTCTCTATAATTTAATAATTTTGACATGGATCATTTAATATATACTAGAAACTAGACCACTCTTGCCCACTCTGAAATATGGAGATCAGGCTTGTTTGAAAGCCACTTTGAATTGGTGCACTAGGCTTATATATGAAAGCCACGTAAGAACTCAAGAAATTGATAATGTGGAAGTTAATCTTGTATGAAAGCCATTCTAAAATGATACCAGCCACTTGTAGATGGAATAAGGCACACAACTATTGAGAATTTCTCAATAATACTGAACTCAAAAAGGAAAAGAAAATAAATATTCTATGCACATTGCCCCCAATCATTGGTGTCTAGAACATGGATTTTGATCTATAAGTTATATCAATTATTGTATCTAAACTATAAGTGAAATTTGTCATTCCATGCATGATTCCCCCAATATCTAGATTCTGTGAGCAAAAGTGTACTAAAAACTATTGATTTTGAACTAGTCTAACTATGTAAAACTATAGTTGAACCTACTTTTTTGCCTACTTCTAGAAAGTCTAGTTTTTTTACTATTTGGATAAGAGCACCAAAAATAGATAGTAGAAACACTGACACTATATTCCAAGTTGGGTTTTATTGTCTTAAGCCAAATTTGGTAATTGTTCTAACATTTTCATTATCTACCAAGTTTGTTCTGATTGGTTTGATGTATGGTTATTATTCTAGGTGTTCTGAATGCTACTTTTTTGAATGTTAGGAGCTTTGATCTCTATGATATAACCCTTATTTATTTCTCCCTCTTTTGAATGTAGGAATGAATACCCTAAAATGACTACCCTTAGAAGAAAGAGCCCTAGAAGTGTGTTATACTATAAAGATACATGATATGGTAATGATAATTGATAAGATATAACATGATTTGTATTGAGAGAGTTAGATCAACATGGGTATGCCTAGATGGATATAAAAATATAATAACATGTATAATGTACTAAACTAGAAATGAACATCTAGTTAGTTGTTAGTTTTTAGTTAGAGGGATGGAGTATGATGTCCATCATGACATCAAAAAAATAGAAAGATAATGCATGATGTGGATCATGGCATTGTAAATAATGGAGAAGCAACAAGAAATAAGCACACAAAGAAAAAATCAAATTCATACTAGGGTGACCAAGGGGCCAAGAAAATAAGGGACATGGGCATATGTCACTCAAATTAGAAGGTAGGCATACAAGGCATATTCAAATGCCACATAAACATATAATTGAAACAATAAAAGATTGGCACGAGGGACACAATCACATAAAATAGTACAGACAAAGGACATTAGCAAATTTATTAAGGTACACACAAGACATAGAAGCAAAGGACATTATAAAATGTCCTAAGGCACATGCAAGAGATAATCAAGAACTAATAAATTCAATCATATCTAGATATGCAAAGTAGGAAAGGAAAGCATGCAATAACTAGAATACAACCACATATAACTAATAAATGTAAGAGGGAAAGTATGTAAGACATATTAGTAAAACACTAAGTATATGATAAGAAATACACAAGTGATATATATTAGTGAGATGTTGATATATTACTCTATGTAAGCTAGTAAATAATGTACATCAACATGATAACTAAAGTGTGTGCTTTAGGAATTACTTAAACTAGATGGTTTAGTCATGTATAAGATGCCCTTAGTGGTTATTTATATCAATGCATGTCTTGATGTAGAAGTAGGATGACCCATCAATGGGTATAGTGAAGTGATCAAAGAGTTTTATATCACTACACACACTCAGAGAAGATCAAGTGAAGCATGGTAATGTAGATAAATTGACAAACAATAACATAGAATAAAAAATTTAAATCTAGCATAGTAGTATAAATGTAAATCATGGATGATGCATACAATTGAAATATTGTTGGTGTTTTTTGAGTTATTTGTCTGTTTTTGTATTTTGAATATTTGAATGTTTTTGGTGTTTTTAGAATATTTAAATGTTGTTGTGTTTTTAAATGTTATAATGTTTTTGTATTTTTTATATAAGTTATGTACAATCAATCATAAGGAAATTGCGTACAATAAAAAATAAGAAACTATGCATAAGTAATTGAAAATAAGCTATATACAAGTAATTATGAAAAATTGTGTACAAGCAAGGCTAACAAGAGATGATATTAACTTATGAGTCTCATGGGAGACTCCCTATCATGTTATCTTATATTAGACAAAGGAATCATGCATGATTATGAAGCATGAGTGAATGACTAAAAATATGACTCTAAATATTTGGATTCATTGTTGGTATGTTGGAAATCATAATAATTTGTCATCTTGATTTTAAACCAATGAAATGCTAATGTTGACTTCTATTGTATCTACATCTTTTCCTTTAATGAAATATGTCTATGAATGATTTGCCTTAGGATGTTCAATAAATCCCAAACCTTGGTGACAAACATTATCGACTTCTAGAATAGAAGTAGTGATGCCTTGAGCATGCTTGTTAAACCCTTAACCTTGATAATCAAACTATTGTAGATATTTTTTACCAAACCCATACTACTTTGAAAGTTGAGCCTCATTTTGGAGAGGTATATTTTCATCTTTTTCATGTTTTAATTATGCTTTTGGTACTATTTTTTGCTCTTATTTTGCTTTTTTATTCTTTTGTTATTCTGAGTTATGCTTTGGTAACCAATTTTGTGTTGTTTCTGAATTTGACCCTTTGTGAATGTGTTATTATGTCACTACAGATTTATTGACTAATTTACCTTGTATAGATTCGTCATTAGCAATTATTTTTTGTATTTATTTATTCAATTCTAAACATGAATTTGTGTGATGCCCATGGATTTCATGATATGCACAATAATATCTAGGTCTTCTCATTATATGTAGAGGAGGTAGTTTGATCAATTTAGATTTGATCATTTCCCTTAGTACCTCACTTTAACTCTTATTTTATCTTTGAATGATTTTTTAATTACTAGTTTTATATTTAATTTGTTGTGATTTCTTGTTTTTATATGTAATATTGATTGCGACCAATTGAGTAGGTGAAGGTGTATATACATGACTGACACTAGGGTGCCTTTGAGGTTTTTATGTTATAATCTGATTTTCTAATGTTGTGATATTTTCATGTAATATTTGATTCTACATTTTTAAATATTAAATTAAGTTACTCATACTGGTGATTTGATCCCTTAGAGTCTCACAAGTGCAAACCCTAGTTGTTTTTGATTGAACATATAAGAACATATGTTGAAGATGGTTTGAAGAGGCTATAGGCTAAATTTATGCATTGAGAACAATAGTATATGCTGCCTCACCTTTTGGAGGGGTGATATCATAGACTTAGTTAGAGGGAAAGTAGTTATCACACTCATGAGGGAGAGGAGGAGAATGGATTTCTTTCTTCTACATGAAATATGACATTGAAACAAGAGTAGCCAAGAAGAAATATGCATCTAGGTAGAAACCATGTGTATGGGATAAAATGCATGTAATTGGAGTTATAAGTTGTATAAAAATATGTTTATAAAGGGAATTCCTCATGAGAGATAGCAAGCAAGGGAGAGAGAGCATGAATTTATGCATTAATGCATAAAGAACTTTAACCTGCACTATGATATTTATAATGTGTTTAGCATGATAAATTTGAAAAAAATTCCATATGAGAGATAGAAATCATGGATTTGTGCATGAATGCACAAGAAAACTTAGCATGTTTTATGTCATTTGTAATGAGTTTAGCATGATAAATTTGAAAACTTTTCTATATGAGAGATAGAATACAAGAGATAGACAGAATGGATTTGTGCATGCATGCATAAAGAGCTTTGACTTGTGACATAATATTTCTAACATTTTTAGCAAAATAGAGTTGGACATTATTTCACATTAGTGAGAGAGAGTATGCAAAATGAATACTGAAATCTTGTGCGTTTTTGTAGTAAATGTTGTAATATCATCTTGTATCATAAATAGTAAGCATGAAATGCAAAGAATGAAGCTTTTTACTAACATATGATAAACTTCATCAGTCATGTACATGATAGGACCAATGATGGTCTCCTTATTATTTGCAATAAAGGAAATAAATTTTTTTAGATAAGTGAGATCCATTTTTAAAATATGATTTTAGACTTTAAGTTGATATCTCAAAAGTAATAGGAACTATTGTATACAACTAGGGTTTGAAAGATAATTATTAGAACAATTACCATGGGATTTTGAAATTGAAAGTGAATTTTTGAGTTATATATGCAAGTAAAAAAATTAGAAATTTATTGGAAAATTTATGATTTAAAAAGACCTAGAAGATGCAACTAAGGTTTTGAAAAAAAAATTGTTTTTGAAAATTACTATTGAATTTTGAAATTTGAAGTGAATTTTTTATTTTAATATGCTAGTAAAAAATTAAATAAATTATTGGAAAATTACTAGGACCTATTATGGGAAACTAGGGTTTGAAATAAATCTATTTTAAAATTAATATGAAAATTTAAAATTTAATTCCAATTTATGATTTTATTATGTTGGTAAAAAATTAGAAAAATATAGGAAAAAATAGTAGGAAATTTACCCTAGGGTTTCTAGGGTTTTTATGTGCAAATAAAGTAAGTTAGGTTCACCAAATGATTTAACAATTTTAGGAATATTGGTTTATTATTCCTAATTTAGTTAAAGGGTATGAGTAGTAAAATTAGTAAATAAATAGATAATAATTAAAATGTTTATTTGTGTAAATTAATTATAGTTTAGACTTTTCTAAATTTAGTAATGAGAGGGAGAAAATCAAACTTATCTAGAAATTGATTGATACTATTGAGATGGGCCCGGATACTCATTATGCAGGACTAGGATACTATCATAAACTAAGATCTAAAATTAATTTTCTAATTGGATAGGAGAGCCAAAAGTGGATACGAGTGGCATCAATACTATATTCCACCTCTACCATTGTTGTCCTGAGGATTTGAGCTTTTTGAGTTTTGTTTTCTAAGTCTGTGTGACCTTGTCCATAAAGATTTGGTAGTTATAAGTCTATAGAGATCCCTATAGAACAAATTTTCCCTTCAAACCCTATCTTCCATTATTATTTGACCAATTTTGATCAAGAGATGGGGTTAGTCTATGTAAGATTCACTAGACATGGATCCACACCACTTATTTGGGCACACTGCCTACATAGAAATACTCTAAAGAGGGATCAAGCCATATGTAGTTCTCCCACTTGATCTGCTTTGTGTAATTGAGTGTATGAATATGAAAAATTCTAAACTTAATGTGCTTGAGGTGGCTAGGGACTAATGTAAGGATTTGAATAAGCTTGTAAGTGTATTGGTTGATTATATGCAGAGAATAGGGAAGATTGATTTAGTAGTCTTTCTTGTATTCTTGTTTGCTTAGTGATATTTACCAACCCTTTTAAAATGATCTTTGAATGGGATTTTACAGGGATCTATTGGTCATGGGTTGAATGTACTCATGTTAGGTCAAAAAAAAGGATGGGGAACCAAAATAAATTAACTGTTGGGGTTAGAAATAGACTTAGATAATAGTGCCAAAGCAAACAAGAGTGGCACTAATTCTAAAATCCTAGTGTGGTGCTATTATTTTGAGTATATGGGACCTAGGGGATGGATCTATCATGTAAATAGGGGTCTAACTCAGTTGGGGTCAATTTTGGAAGGATATGGATGACTAAAAATCAATGAAAATATAACTATGAGGGTCATGAGATCAAGCAAGATGGACCTAAGGGTTGGGTATCATTAGCTACACTCAAGTTACCAATTTTTGCATTTTCGATGACTAAAATTATGATAATTAACTCTTATTTCCACTACATCTCTTGCATTAGGCAAAACTCTTGTATGGTCTTTCAAAAATTGATCAACTCTTTGAGAGCATCAATTATAACCTTTTCCTTTCATGAAAGTCTACCAGATAATTCCCAAAGCTCATTGATATTAGGTTCATTAAGTTTTTAAAGTGTTTCAATTACTTTCATTAATGTTTTTCTATTTATATTAAGTGTTTGGATTATTTTTTAATGCATTCATTTTCCCCCTATGTGGCCACTTACTACACAATTTGTAAGTATACGCTGGGAAGCATTACAATCTTTGGTGCATGATTTTGGGCCTACAATATGATATGCATCATGTATATTTTCAACAATCTCATTATTTTCATCATCCATGTTCTTATTCCTAATGTGTACATTATAGGTCTCATCTTAATCAATTTTATCAATGAAACAAATAATTGACATCTTTGACTATCGTAATCCAAATTATAAAAGAAACTATCCCAAATTAATTAAACGAATCTTTTTGAATGGTGATTAGACATTTGTTATGCATTGGTTCTAAAATATTTTCATCTAATTCAATTAAGTACTTGTATTTTCTATGCACAAATATTGGAGATGTTGTTAATAATGGAATTTATTGAGAGGGTGTTTCAAAATCATTATTGCTTTCATTGTTTAGAGGTGGGATGACATTTTATTCATTTTTCATTTCTTCATTATATGTTTCCATGAAATTTTATTTATTTTTAATTGCATCATTATTTTTTTCCATCAAATTTTCTTCATTCATGGGGGTAAAGCATCATACATAGACTCATCATCAACAAAATCAAAAACTTGGAACTTTGAATGTAAAATTCCAGCATTATCTAATTCATTATTATAAATTTCATCATTATTAATTTAATCATGGTACATTTCACCATTATTAAATTCATTATTTTCAATAGGCTCATTATTTATGACATTTTATCCATCAAGATTAGGGTTTTTACCTTGTCTTAAATAAAGTTTTTGCATTTGTATCTTATGTTTCTCTCTCAATTATTCTAATTACTTCAATGTTTTTTTGTTCAAATTCCTTCTCTTCCTCAAACATGATCCATCACCCATCAAGGATAATTTATTAATATTAAAAAGTTGGGTCAAAATAATTATACAAGTCCTGTAGGTCCTGCAGAAGTATGCAGAGAATTTTTATGGGGATAAAATTCTTGATTTGGGTTAAAAAAAGACATTGAAAAGTTATTTTTGACTATATAAAGAAAAACACAATCATGTTATTTCATAACACTATCTTGTCATTATTAATAAATTAAGGATTAATGATTATGTAATTAGGTCATAAGGTTTAGGGATCAAGATTAGGTCATTAAGACATAGGGATTACAATTTATGTTTTAAGGTTTAGGGATTACATATTAGGGCATAGGGTTTAGGTTTAAGGGTGTATATAAGGTCTAATAAATCTATACCATGTGAACCTAATTCTTAATAATGGCATCAAATATTTCAATATAAAGGAGGTTTTTAAAATCCTACTATAATATTTGGGAAACATTGGAATACCTCTAGGCTTGTGGGTTGCCTATAGTAGAGGTAAACCTCTAGGTTTAGGGATAGCTACCTAGATTGACCTTTAAGTGCTTATCACCTATGATAACTGATTGATTATGGTAAAATGGGTATAAATATGCATGAAATTAAAATATTTTAAGGGGGTGATATGTCATAAAGATATCCACAAGATCAGCATAGTCTTTCACTAAGAGACAAGACCTACAACACTAGCTTCATTGTCCTAGAATACTCTAACATTAGTATTTCAATATGAAGGTGATATGTATGAGACTACTCAACTTAAGTGGAATAGAGGTTATATTTCAAATAATAGGTGCATTTGTATAATTTAAGTTAATCAAACACACTATATATAATCTATATGGCCTATTAGAATAATAACTTATTTCACTAAACATAAAAGGATAAAGAGAAGCAAAGATAGAAGATTATCACTAGACCTCACCATACATCACTTCACACACCTATAAAATCTGATTTTGAAATAAAATAAATATTTAATGTATTATTTAAAGGCAAATTACAACATCGAACTAGTAGGGCTTTGCCATACTAGGTGTGAAATTAGAAAACAAGAGACAAAATGGCTAGTACTTATAGAATGTGAGAGAGGAGAGAGAAAAGTGGATATCAAGGGTCATAATGACACCTTTAAAGGAATTAAAATTATTTATTTTGTATATTATATTATTAAATATGCCATTAAATTTCTCATTGGATAAATGTCCCTCTAAGGCATGAAAATACCTCAAAACTAGCTTAAGATCCTTCAGCTACCTTTTTGGAAACTGCCTTCATCATTTGGCCTCTCTTGAGAGGTCCACAATAGAATATGGATAATTTACACATGTGAAATATTATGGGGTGGTTAATTATAATCTCTATCATGCATTATATGTGTTCTTAACCACTAGTCTTCTTCTAGATAAGTGTTATCATTGTCTACAGTCACGATCATCCTTCTTTCACTCGTTCTTCACACTTGTCATTCAAATGACCTTCATTTTTCTAAAAAAATATGTAAAATCTGTGTTATTACACTTATAAATATTCATATTATCCTTAAATTCATCATTCAAACCTTAAAATTCCTTCCAATTGGAGTTATCACCTTCTTACTTAGTGATCACTCTTCATTCTCATTGTCTTTCACAAACTGCCTAAAGTGAAGGAGATTATAGAGGTGTCTATGTGTTTATATGAAGAAATAAATGAAAATTATGGGTTATATTAGGTCAAAATTTATCTCCAAAACTGATCCTCATCCTTCAATAATCTCTTGCACCTTCAAAACATCAAAATCTATCAAGAAAACCTATTTTGCACCCTGTCTATATAAATAAGGTATAAACCAATAGGATGGGAAGGATCCTAAGGGAGTTATAAAAAATTATAAACTAATTTATTAAACAAAATATCCTTATTTTGTGAATTTATTTCTATTTCTTGCCCATCGGGTCATGAGTAAGGGTTTTGAGTAGTTTTGACTCGTAAGGATTGTTCATACAATCCTAACATTCAACCATTATAAAAATTCCACTATAATAATTTTTAGGATCCTATTAAACATATATAAACTCTTTATATATCCATTCTAAGTTTTCATATAGATATGAGCTTCTAAAAATGGCCTCTCGATCCCTTCCATGTATTCTATGTACCCTGAGTTGTTCTTAAGCCATAAAATGAATTTCCCATGACTTTATTTATAAAATAAAGGAAAAAATCACCTTAAAAGTCCCCATGAATATCCTCAAATTCATTATAATTTTTACTTTTCCTTATAAGTGGTATTAAGACCCTATTAGGCATTAGACCTAGTCTACGCCTAGTAAGACTGACTATGTTTATGCATGGCTAGGCCATCTTGTTTGGTTTATCAATGTTTTGAGGAGTTAATAATGTTTTTACATGATTATAAAAACTAAATAAACTTTTCCTCACTATTATATCATCTCTCAACACATGTTCTTTCGCTTTAGTCACCCGACCTATAGTCATGTATGCCTAGGAGTGCCCTCTGTCTGAGATAAAATTGAGGCCATCTCCCATATCGTCACAATAAATTTCAAGGTATAATAAGATAAATTAGGTTATGGTGGTATTAAATAATAAATGTCAAGGTTTTAATACCTCTAAAATTCCACTAACACCCCAAATTTCTTAGATAGATTTTGAGGTTATTAAGACTATACACTGAGTTTGAATCATGACTGTAGATTATACTCTTGAGACTTAATTTTATATTATTTCCTTATCCCAATAATTTAATTTGATTTACATAACTATTATGGAGGTAATAAAAACATTTTCATCATTGCAACCTCTTCCAAATTCCTTAATGTATACCTTCCACTTGGTTAGGCCTAGTTAGCAAGTTATGTGACTGTGTTATTTGCTCAGAAAATGACATGAATGTAGGTGTATATTGTAGTATTATAGATTGTTTCATTTCCATAATACCTTATTAAATTAATTTAGTCTCATCTCATAGTTTAACTTTTTCATACCATGCCTTAAGTTATACCAACACACAAACTATTATGTTCAACTTGCATTATCACCCTATAGTCAACTATAAATGATCATTCTTGGACCAAAAGGGACCCTTTTAGGTGATGATATACATAAATTATTGAATATAAACTCTTTTTATTACCATTTTAGGTAAAATATAATATTTTACTCATTAAAGGTCACTTGGAAAGGATGTGTGACACTATCATGTCATATGCATGAAAAGGCCATTTGAGCATGAGCAGTATTATATGTTACTGAGTGTATACAATGAAATATTTCTTACCTTATAAACCTTCCTTACATTAAAAAATTTCTCTTTTACAAGTAAATTCCACTAGGACTTAGAAAAAATATGTAAGTACTCACATTTGTCTAGACCTTATGTCACCCTATCATGAAATGATTGAAATAAGGCAACATCCCTATTTTGGAAAGTTTCAAGTAACATGTCTCTAAAACTCTTTTTCCATATATGAGCATGAATCTTAAATTTTGTCTAAAATGTGATAATTGAGTACTATCATAATTTAATTTTCAATGATCCTATGCCTTAGTGGATGTCCAAACAATATAATACACCTAATATTCAATTTCCCACTTCCCTATTGGGACCACCTATAGGTGTATATGCAAGAGGTTTGTATGTGAATATGTGATATATGATTGTGTACATGGTATATTGGTTCTAAAAATAATGCTATATCTCTTCCATTTGTTTTATGATACTCTCCATGTTTCTAAACTTGATAATGCTATCAAACTATTTCAAATACTTGTATCACAACCTCATAGACCTTTGTGGAGTTACAATCAAACCATTATAGGTGCATATGTAGGCTACAAGGTAGTGGGTAAAGAATTGATTTTCAAAACCAATATTGGAACTATTTGGGCATTTCAACATGTTTATTTCACCTTGGAAAATTAATTCCCACCTTTAAACCTTCTCATTACATCACCATGGCTGTCTAGATCTCCCTTTACCTACCTATAGATGAATACTTACATAAATGTCTAACCATGTACCATATATGGATCTGACTTCATTGATGTTAGCCTTTGAGACTGATATTTGAAAGGAAAGGTGGTTTTCATGAAATTTTATAAGTGAAAACATCATATCCTTCTTTGTTTTGGACCACTTATATAAAAGATAAACCTCTATAATTGATAAACATGCTTGCAACATAACAATGGAGCTCTTACCTAACAAATTGAGATGTTTTGCTCATCAAATCACCTCCACACATGAAATAAAATATGACTACCATGATATAAGGACACCACATATTATAAGAAACACTTTATTCAATTTTTTTATACTAACTAATGTAAATAGAAGCAAAACCTATAAGGTGTGGGGATAAGCAAGCAAAAAGGAGCAGTCAACTTCTAAACAGTGGTTCATAGAGCATGAATCATAATTCGTTCAAATCCTACCATGAAATGGAATTATACTAATATTACTATCTACCACCTAGTTTATTTGTATTAGATTAAATAAAATACAGAGAGAAAATGAGATTGAGAATCACAGAGCACACATTCAACGTTCAACCAAGCATGAAGGCCGATTAAATAGGCAAACAAATGAAATACCCGTGAAGCATGAGACGGGTATAATAAAACTAACCTATGTCAGCTTGCATGAAATAACAAAGGCCAAATAAACAACTAACCTCTTAACCAAAGTGGTTAAGGCAACTAACCAAAATAAATTACCTTAGTAAATAACCTAAGGTAAATACAATAATATGCTAACACCCTCCCTTAATGACTAAACCAGAAACAAGACCAAGTTTATCTCTAAATTTTATGAACTTGTCTGTACCAAGTGGTTTGGTCATTATATCAGCTGGCTGCTCTGTAATGGGGCAGTAGAAGAGACTGATGTCTTCATTTGTAACCAACTGTCAAATGTAATGATGGTGAACCTCAATGTGTTTGGTCCTAGCATGAAATATTGGATTCTTCACCATCTTCAAAACACTTTAGTTGTCACAAAAAATTGGAGTAGGCTTTGATGACTCAAACTGAAGATCCTCCAAAATTTTCTTTATCCACATGGTTTCACAACCTGCACTAACCACAGCTTTATACTCTGCTTCTGTTGAAGATAATGCTACTGTAGTTTGTAGTTTGCTCTGCCATGAGAAAACTCCTGAACCAAAAGTGAAAACATACCCTGTTGTAGATTTTCTTGAATCAACTGAACCTGCCCAATCAGAATCAGAATATCCTGAAAGTTCAAAATCTACAGACTTCTTGTACAGTATGCCAAAGTCAAGAGTACCTTTGACATATCTTAATACTCGTTTTGCAGCTAACCAATGGACTTCCTGTGGTTTAGACATGAAGCGAGATAGAAAACTCATTGCAAAACAAATATCCGGTCTAGTGGTAGTGAGGTAGATGAGACTACCCACTAGCTGCCAATACACTGTTTCATTGACCAGAGGTGAATCAGTGTTTGTTGAAAATTTAGCTCCTGTTTCCATAGGTGTGTGAGTTGGATTACAATCCATCATTCTGAACCTTTCTAGCAATGAACTAGCATACTTATTCTATGACACAAATATAGTATTACCACTTTGCCAAAACTCAACACCTAAATAGTATTTCAGTAGTCCTAAGTCTGTCATGTCAAAAGTACAACAAACATCAACTTTCATTTGCTGAATGAGACTAGTACTACTCCCAGTGATGGCTATATCATCAACATATATAATGAGAATCAAGATATCATCACTAGACACCTTTACATAGAGAGTTGGTTTCGAGTTACACCTTTTGAAACCTGACTCCCTAAGATATGAGTCTATTTTTGTATACCAAGCTCGAGGAGCCTGCTTAAGTCCATATAAGGACTTGATCAACCTGCAAACAAGATGTTCCTTACCAGGAACCTGAAAACCCTGTGGCTGAACCATGTAGACTTCCTCCTCTAGATCTCCATTTAAGAAAGCACTCTTTACATCCATTTGGTGCACCTGCCATCCAAACTGAGCAGCAATAGCAATAATCAAATGAAAAGTTACCATCTTGGTGGTTGGAGCAAAAGTCTCCTCATAATCAACCCCTTCCTCTTGTGCATAACCTTTTGCAACAAGTCTAGCTTTGTGTTTGTCTAAGGAACCATCTGCTTTGTATTTTACCTTATAAATCCACTTACAACCAATGGATTTCTTCCCTGGTGGTAGTTCCATCAACTTCCAAGTATTATTTTTCATCAAGGAATCATATTCCAATTGCATAGCTGATTCCCACTCAGACTTCCCTTTGGCCTCTGAAAAAGAATTAGGCTCAAATACTTGTGAAACATCAGTTGTTAGAGCAAGATTAACATGCTCACCTCTATTACCAAACTGCTTTCCCGATCTCAGTCTTCTACCTTCCACACCTTGTGGCAAGTCTCCTTCTTTTAGTGCTTCAATTGTGGTAGTATACCACTTTGGCTTCTTTGGTTGTTCTGCTGGAACCTCACAGTGACCTGTATCAATTCCCTCCCTGGAATGTGATTCCACTGATGAACAAGAATCCTGCTCATTTTTCACATTATGACTAATAATGGAATCATTAGATAACAATGACTCAATATCTGAAACTTGACCAGTTGCTGTGAAGTATGGCATTTGTTCATTTACTATGACATCTCTATTTACCACAACTTTGTTAGTAGAAACATCAAGTAATCTGTAGGCCTTTGACTGATCACTGTATCCAACAAACATGTATGTTTTGCTTTTTGCATCCAAATTTTTTCTCTTTTGACTAGGAATAACTGCAAAAGCTACACAACCAAAAATTTTGAAATCACTTACATCTGGAGTTCGACCTGACCAAGCCTCCTCTGGAGTCAAATTCTCCAAAGCTTTTGTAGGACTTCTGTTGAGGATGTATACTGTTGTATTCACTGCCTCTGCCCAATACCTGTATGGGACATTTCTGCTTTGGACCATACAGCGAGCCATGTCCATCACCGTCCTATTACGCCTTTCCACAACTCCATTTTGCTGTGGAGTGTAAGGTGTAGTGTATTGTCTGTGTATGCCTTCAGTGGCACAAAATTCCTTGAACTGTTTTGAGATGAACTCACCCCCATTATCCGTTCTAAGAGATTTCACTGGCCGTCCTGCCTGTTTTTCAACCATAGCTTTCCAAGTAAGAAAGTTAGAAAAACAATCAGATTTCTTTACTAGAAAGTATACCCACTTTTTCCTAGAGAAATCATCAACCAGTAACAGGAAATAATGGGCACCAGAAGGGGTAGGTGTCTGCATTGGACCATGCAAATCCACATGTACCAAATCCAATACTCTGTTTGCTCTCGAAGCTTTACCAACATCAAATGAATGTCTAACTTGCTTCCCTAACTGACATCCAGTACATACATGATGACTATGCCGAATAGAAGGAATCCCCTTAACCATCTTAGTCTTACTCAATGTAGTCAAATACTAAAAATTCAAATGCCCATACCTTTCATGCCATAGTGAACTTGTGCTATCAACCGCTGCAAGTGCACTTTCCTTTGCTTTGATTGGATCTGCAAGCTTATACAAGCCTTTCTCACTGATCCCAACAGCAATAATCTTGTTATCTTTAGTGGTGACTAAACATTGTTGTTCTTGAAATTTTACAACAAAATCAGATTTTGAGGTGATCTCACTGATTGAAAGAAGATTTTTGTTCATATCCGGTACATACCTAACATTCTTGAATGTATAATTTACTGTACCATTAAAACTTATATGAACATTACCAAATCCTTTCACAAAATATGTTGTACCATCTCCTAAAGATACAGATTCATTACTACTGTTATCTTCAACAAAATCCACATACCAGTCCTTATGGCATGTATAATGGCGAGATGCCCCTGAATCAAAGTACCAAGCTCGATCCACCACAGAATTACCACTGGAAGCCATGAAAGCAAAATCAGGTGATTCCTTGCCTTCACCTTCAGCTACATTCACATGATGAGCTTTCTTTCTGGGGTTAGCCATATCATGTTGTCTTTTCCTACAATCTTTCTTAAGGTGACCAGGTTTCTTACAGTAAAAACATTTCCATTTAGATCTCTTATTACCACTTACTTGTGAAGATTCTGATGGATAGTTATTTTTACTAGACTGCTTACCCTTTTCCTTAATAAAGAATGCACTCTATGTGGAAGTGGATGTAGACAATACTGCATGCTCCTGTCGTCTCTCCTTTTGCAATAGCAATGTAGACAATGTTTCAAAATTCAAAGTCTGCATCTCAGCAATCATGTGCAAGGACTCCACAAATGACTTAAATGATGGTGGAAGATTTTGCATAACAAGAGCAATCAAATCTTGCTCATCAACAGGTTTCTGCACTGCTTTCAACTGGTCACTGATGTCCTTGATCTGCAATAAAAACTCAAAAATGGAGCCACCTTCCTGCATCTTAGTGGAAAACAACAAATTCTTCAAATACAACACTCTACCGGCTTCAGAAGCCTGATATTTTGAAGATAAAGTTTTCCATAAATCTGATGCTATAGTCGCATTTCTGACCTCTGAGATTAGATTATCTGCTACTGATAATTTTAACAACATGAGAGCCTCACGATGATGTTTATCATAGTCATTGGTAGCAGTGGCAGGCCTTTGCTCTTTACCGAGCACTATTTGATCAATATTCAGATATTCACATATTGTCAAAACCTTGTGACTCCACAAACTAAAGTTCTTGCCAGTCAATTTCTGAGAATCTGGTTGTAACAGGGGTTGAATACTAGCCATTTTACCTAGTTTTTCATGAAAATGATAAAATCAGAAAAACTATAATGACCTTCTTTTTTTTTTAAATTCCTTCTACAAACTGATTCTATATTGACACTGAACAACCTTAACCGTTTTCAGTAACAAACTCAATACCGTTTGCAAGATCACAAAAAATCTACCACTGAAACAATTAAATCGGGAAAACTACAATTTCGATTTAAAAAATTCTTTCTCTGTTGACATCCAGATAAAAAACCCAGAAAACGGTAAAATTTTTAGCTTTCCGGACGCTTCCGTGATTATTAGTCAGCGGTAGGTCCCCAATAACCCTTATTGGCTAAAGTTTTGATTTATTTCAATTAAAAAAATAAAAATAATTGAAATATTAAAACTTTAGGCTAAAAATTTTATAAAAAAATTCAGCCAATCAGAAAATTGGCCTACCTCTGAAACTTCAGGCGAAGATTCTGAGCCCGTTTCTCAACCAAATTGCAAACCGTTTTCACCAGTGTCTTAGTTTTGATTTAACTTGCAATTTAGACTTTTGTTTCGCTGAAAAAGATGAAGAAATGAATTTTTCTGATTTTGCCGAATCCGTACGGCGCCCGCACACAGATAAATTCAACAGAGGCTTATGAGCCTCTAAAACAGCTTGTTTTTGCTTCCTTTTGGTCTTATTTAGCCTTTTGATGCTTCCTGGCAATTTTCACACCTTCTGGTTGAGTTTTCTGAATTCCGTGATGCTTTCTCTCTCCTCGACTCTCCATTGGGCACCTGAAGCTCCTCCCTGGCAAGACACCGACCTCTCTCTGGCTTCCACAAACCTCACTCAGGTTCTACAAACCATAGGCTCTGATACCATATTAGATTAAATAAAATACAGAGAGAAAATGAGATTGAGAATCGCATAGCACACATTCAACGTTCAACCAAGCATGAAGGCCTATTAAATAGGCAAACAAATGAAATACCCGTGAAGCATGAGACGGGTATAATAAAACTAGCATATGTCGGCTTGCATGAAATAACAAAGGCCGAATAAACAACTAACCTCTTAACCAAAGTGGTTAAGGCAACTAACCAAAATAAATTACCTTAGTAAATAACCTAAGGTAAATACAATAATATGCTAACAATTTGACCTAAATCAACCTTTGTTGTCCATACTAGACCAAAACTAGTTGGTCATTTATGCGTACCTAGTGGAGTCATGGAAGAAAAAAATGGTTTTAGGATATTTTAAAGTGTTTCAAAGATGAAAAAACATGATAATTAGTTAAATTACGTTTAATATTAACTATAGAGAATTTTTACATGTGCCACACTCCTTTAGAAGTTGTACAACTGCCAAAACTTCCTCTTTTCTAACCATTTTCTTGACGTCAATGTAGTACCAGCAAATTTTCAATTAGGACTAACATATATAACAAGAAACTGACATTGGGGATGTTTATAATAATTTTATAGCACTTTTCTTACATTTAAAACCATACAAGCTTCATAAATTACTCAAATAGTGACCTTAAGTGAGATGAAATGACTTAGGACTAAAATTTGACTATGACCAAGGTAAATAACACATTAAATGACATTTATAGGAAAATGAAACACCTTATAAGATCTTATAATACCCATATATAATTATTTTTACTATATGGGGTTAACTCATTTTGACTTATGGTCAAAATAATCAACATTGTTAGTGATTTCCTAAGGGTGGCAAGCCAGCTATGACAATAACCAGTAGCCTATTCATATCTAATGGGATATGGAGTCACCTATGCACAATTATGACACTTAATTTCATTTTAAACCACACCAAACAATAAACAAATACACATAAACTAAGACACACTAAAGGAAACACGCGTGTTCTAAAGAACACCTATAGAACACACACACATAACTAAAATGAAGATAGACACCTATCCTAATATTTACAAGACCTCAATATTAAGGTAAAAAAAACTCACCATGCTTCAAATAGGGTCAAATATGGTTCCTCTTTAATCCTTTTTACTCCATGAAATTAACGTATCATGTGAGACATGCTCATCATCAAACATTTTCTCATGTTGATGGTAAAACAACTCACCATATTTAGCTCTTATCTGTCTGCAAGTGGACTAATTTGAGCTTTCATGAATTCTCTTTGTTGTTTTCTAGTGTCATTTTTTGGATCTAAAACCTTCTTGGCTCTTTCCATGTTCAATTGGTGTTATTCAAACTATAGATTAAAAGGCATGACTGTTGCCTCAATCTTACTCTCTTCTCAGGCATGATGTACTTGATGTATGTGATCATCAAGTTTGTATTCATTATGTTCTAACACATCTGAGATTGAAAAAAATAATGTTGTTCTAATATTTTCTCCTCAATATTAAAATCTTTTGCCTTGGATTCATGAGACTCTTCCATGGCTAAAACCTCTTGAATAATAGTATGGCATACACTCTCATGTTTGTCAAGCCTTTCTTTTCCTTGCTCAATAAGACATGCAACATCCTACTTGTTAGGATAATTGTTAGACATATCATTAAATTCACACTTATTTAGAGGAGGAATATTCTTGTCTAGCTATCTAAACTATTGACTTATGGCATTTATGCCATAGGTCATCTTCTTCCTTATGAATGTCATCTTTAAGGGTTACTTCATCAAGTTCAAGTAGAATTACATGGTTATTCTCACCATATTTATCTACTATGTTCTTCAATCTATCATCATCATACACGTGAATCATAAAATGCCTTCAATAGTTTGTGAGAAATAATGCTCAACACTTACCTCAGATTGCTCATAGTCTCTTTCATGGATGATATAGGTGACAAGGTCAGTTTGTTCAAAGAAGGTATATGGATCATGTTCATAAGAATTTTTACCATACTCATCTAGAAACAAATCATAAATTCCCTCAATATTTGAATAATCACTATCATCCATAATATATTATTCTCTATCATTGATGACATAATTGATATTGGAACTTATTTCAACATAGGGTTCAATGTGAAATCTTGCAAGTGGTTGAGTCCTAATGGTCATATTTGTTCCATATCTTGTCTTGAAGGCCAATAAGGACCAATCAGCTAAGAGATAGCCTCCTATATTATCTTTAAAATCTATTGAGAGGTAGATTACAAAGTGGGTAGACAAGTCAAAAACCATAATGTCTTGAAGGATGGGGAAACTAGGGCAATCATGCAAGAAAAACTTCAACCCTTTGATCAATCCTAATGAATTTGAAGGTGTACCATATAATTAAATCACCCCTTTATTATTTGGCTCATACTTTAGACCTAATTTTTTATCTACAACCATGGGCATCACTAATGTACTACTCTACTATCAACTATATAGTTATCAACTAGTTTATCCCCCATAATGAGAGTGAGGTATAAATGTGGAGGCTTATCAAATTTGGTAAAGGATTTTAAAATGTTATTATGAGTATTGGTAAAATAAACACTACCGTGACCATATCTTGATGATATAGGACTAACATGGATAGTTAATAAATGTTTTTTCAAGAGTTCTTTTTGGCCAGACATATGAAGAGCATCCCAAAGAGAGATAGATGCCTTAGCAATTTTCAATGAGTCTACAATCTTCAGAGTAGAAAAACTTCATTTTTATTGTGTCATTGGAGGTAAGTGATTATAACTTGAGGTATTAAATCACTTTGAATAAGCCTTACAACATTCTGATTTGAAGATGGTGCAAGAGTATTAGGGACTAATGTGCTTGCAGTCATGCTTTGCTGCCTTATATGAGGACAATTTTCACTTGTAAGCACACCATTAACATCTCTTAGATCCTTCCTTTTATCTCTATTATTTTCTAAAAATCAATTTCCTTGGTTAATCACATAAGTTTCTTCAACTAGGAATTTAGTGAAACTTACTCCTTGAGGCTACCAACCTTCACTTGCTTGTATAAGGACTTCATCATTTGTTGATAATTGACAAGTGACTCCTCCTTAAGAAACTAGAGATTTCTCTCCCCATTCATTGGCATCTATGAATTTACCTTGTTTTCATTCCTCTCCTTTGACTAGATTATTATGCATCAGTACCATTTCTCTTGTGTTGGATGTTCAAGTAGGATTGTATGCATTGGTAGGCCTATCAAAATTAGGATGCCCTTGACCTATCCCTTACCCATATTTTTGACCATATTAATGATGATAGGGGTAGGGGTTTTGATGAGAACCATGTTTCTTTATTTATTATCTAAGATGAGCTTCTAATATATGAATTCTTTCATCTTTATCCATGGTATCATCTACCTTTTTAGGAAAAATACTTGACTTGGCATTAGTATTAAGAACTTGGGAAATACTAGGAGCAAAAATAAAAGTATTTGGAAGTAGAGGCATAGAAACTTTTATAGGAAACTTTATATATTATATGAGACCATTCTCAACTCTAATATAAAGGT
This sequence comes from Torreya grandis, assembly GCA_037957365.1. NCBI lineage: Eukaryota > Viridiplantae > Streptophyta > Pinopsida > Cupressales > Taxaceae > Torreya > Torreya grandis. The sequence continues at coordinate 2,359,561 of JARHVA010001055.1, forward strand.
CATATGCTTTGGGTAAAGTGAAACCAACCATGGATTCTAGCATGATGCTTATGTTATTAAAAATAACCCTCAAGTATGTGAGAAACACAAAACTAGCAAGTGGTCTCATGGGAGGAGGAAACCTATGCCAAGTCCTTTGGAATCTCTCATTAAAATCAGGAATTATTTCCTTGGGGGCTCTTTGAATCATATTGAGTTGGTGAATGAGTGAAGTATGATCACTCTTGTCTTCAAACCTTGAAGTTAGAATCTCTCTAAACTCATCCCAAGTTGTGATGTAACCACCAAGAAAATTCCTATACCATTAAAGTGATTTTCCTCTAAATGACATGGAAAGGAGTCTAATGGTAGTGTTAACCTCTGGGACATTGTGAAAAATAAATAAGTTTGATATATCCCTAATGTGCTCACTAGGAGTGACATGGCCTTCACCATTGAATGTAGGAACATTATTTGTAGCATTAAGGGGAATGCCATCATAAGAATCAAGATGAATTATATTTTTAGTGTTAAAGTATAAGAAGCATGTTTCTTAGCCATGTTATCTTCAATTTCTTCCTCACTTTCTTATTTTTAGCTATCAAAGTCCTCTTTCTCTTTAAAGGGCAGAATAGGCTAAGGATGTTGAACTTTAAGAGGAAGTTTAGGTTGAAGAGGTGGATCGATAGGATTGAAAACTCTACTATAAGAGTAAATATTAAGGACCATGAAGTATGAGCATAAATATATGATAAAATAATGGTCTACAACCATATTTTAACTTGAATATATAAACCAAATGTTGAGTAGCATACCATATGTAGCTATGATGTTGTTAAGACCAACATTCACCTTAAGAAATTATCTTTGGGATAATGGTCCCACCAAGCATACCAAGACTATTGGCACCAAATATTTCACCCTAGAGGAGGTTTTTTAAGCCTAATCTAATATATGGGAAACATTTGAATACCTCTAGGCTTGTGTGTTGCCTATAGTAGAGGTAGACCTCTAGGTTTAAGGGCTAGCTCCCTAGATTAACCTTTAAATTCATGTCGCCTATGCTAGCTGATTACTTATGGGAAAAATGTTAGAAATATTCATGAAATTAAACTACTATAATAGTGTGATACACCATAAATATCTCCATAATATCATCATACTCTTGCACTAAGAGACAAAACTTATAACACTAGCTTTATAGTCTAAGAATACTATAATATTAGTATTTCAATATGAAGGTGATATGCATGAGACTACTCAAGGTAAGTAGAAATAGTGTTGACCATTTTATTCCTAACAGGCCAAAAAATTGGTCCCCCTTCTTTTTTATGCTGTTCTGAGCCAGTACTTTTGATTTTGCATGAGTCCTACAATTTCTACGGACTCTGTAGGTTTTTTATGGACTCTGCAGGTGTGTCTTTTGGCAGAAGAACCAGTCAAAGGGTGCAAGGTTTCACAAAGCTTCTTCAGACTCTTGTTCAAAGAAATTCATAAGGAAGGAAAGCTAAGGTGGTTCAATGACATGATCTTTCAAAAGAGTTAAGAACTTTGAACCGTTGAACCACTGAACCGGTTCAATGCCTTGGTTCATCACTTGGTTCAAAGCCTAAGTTTAAACGGTGTAGTTCAACAACTTTTGGCTTAATCGAAGGGTTCAACAGTAAATTCAATGAGCTTGGTTCAATTCTCAATTCAAATCCTCGGTTCAAAAAACACTTGAACCATTGAACCATTTTAATGGATTGGTTCAATGGCTACTTCAAAGGAGCAGTTCAATGGGAAAAGTTCAAAGGCTCATTTTAAAGTAGCACAGTTCAAATGAATGGCACGCAGTGTTGAACCATTGAACCATTTTAGGTTTAAGTGATTTGTTTAAGTGGTTGGCTTAAAGGAATGGTTCAATCACTTGGTTTAAGTGGCAGGTTCAAAGGCTTGGTTTAACAAAGGAGTGGCACGCAGTGTTGAACCATTGAACCATTAAACTGTTGAACCATTTTTGGTTCAATCGATCAGTTCAATGACTTAGTTCAATTAGATGGTTTAAGGGAGCATCCCAAAAATTGAAGGATAAGTGCCCTTGTGGAGTGTAGTTCTAGGTTCAAGAGCCCTTGTGGAGGGCAGGGAACACTTCAAAGAGAAAGCCGCAAAGGATGATTTCTTTAAAAAAAAATTCTAAGGCAGTCGGCAGAGGCAAAGAAGAAACCCTTAAATTTTTTGTCTAAAGTATTTCCTTTAGACAAAAAGTATGAAGGAATTTGGAAAAGGCCATGAGTAAGAAACCTGAAAGAAAAGGACTTTAAGGCAAAAGGACAAAAAGATAGACAATTCTTGTGAACTTTTTGTCTCCAAGAAAATTGTCTGGGAAAAATGTCTGTGGGAAGAAATTGTAGACACCTAAAAAGTGTCTAACCCTTTGTCTTCCTCTCTCCCCTTGGTCCCTTGCCACTTCGACTATCCCTAACCTACCTAAGTCTTATTAATTGAAAATAATTATCTATTTTTAATTAAATAAGTCCATTTTCCTTCTCTTTCCCACCTCGCCACCCTAGGATACCTTCCTTGGATCCCTTTTATTCCCCACATGGCCATTTAATGCCTAAGACTCCCATTCCAATCTCTTCACTCGCCCATTTAACCCCCATCGACCGTTTCATCCTCGCATTCATTTGACCCGGCGGTTGGGAAATGGATGAAAGGCTATTTTTAGCCTTTCTCCAGCCTTTTATCCACCGACGTCGGTCAACCGTCGACCGACGTCGGCGATATTGCCGGCGTCAGCACCTTTCATAACGGATTCTTCACTGTTATCTCCTCCTCTTCGCTCTCTGCATCTCTCTCTGGCATCCCAACTCTTCAATCTTTGCATCAGACCCTTGTATCCGTCCTTTTCACTTAACTTCTCTGCCAATCAATTTGACTCTCTCCCTCAGGTACACAGCAAGCTTCTGCAAGTGAACAATAGGGATTCTTCATCAGCAACAGGGTTCACATCCGGCATCATCAACAACAAGATCAACACCTTCTTCAGCAGGGCACAGGTAAGTACTCTATTTGTTTTCTTTATGCTTTCTAGTCATCTGCTTTTAAACTAGATTTAGTACCTCTTTTCCCCAACCCAGAGTGCTAACCAAACCAGGCAGACCCGGATTCCTATCTCTCTGATCGGCCTCCTTTATCTCTCTATCCCTTTTCGACATTTTATCCATTATCCCAAGACCTCTGCACAGACCTTCAACTAAAACCAGACTTCTCCTAGACCATTTTGTATGTCCACAGACCAAGCCCGGACCAGACTCTGTCCAGACTCGACCAAAACCTGCCTAAAACCCCGTCTAAGCCTATTGCCCCGACCGACGCTGGTCATTAACCCCACCGACGTCGGCAGACTAACCGACATCGGCACCTTTGACCACCGACGCCGGTAGGACCACCGACATCGGCGACTGTAACCATTTCGACAGCTTCTTCTAGGTAAGCCTTTGCTTCCTTTTCTCTTTTAGTTTGCTATCATTTCAGTCTATTTTAGCATTCTGTCATTTATCAGTCATTTATCTTTTATCAAAATAGTGGGTTGACCTCCCTCAAGGAAGTTCTCATACTTCTGGGAACAAGCTTTCGCTTGGCAACCCACGGCCTATCCATCTAACACCTTTTTGTCCAAGTTTTCTTCTTTGCAGGTGTCATTCCTCCATAGCCAAAGAGGAGTGCTCACAAACGTCTGGATTACGGTGCATGATCTTCATCCAGGTACTTCACATGCCTTGTCCATTATCTCTTTAGTTTCTTCTCTCTCTTGAATCTGAAAAAGCAAATTAGCGATAGAAACATTCTGGCACGCCCGGTGGGATCCTAGGTTCCTCCTGGGTTCCTTTTCTTCTTCATTCATTCAGGAGCATTAGGTTCTTACCTTTTCTCCTCCTTCTTTTCTTCTTAATGACACTATAAGCAGGAATTAAAAAGAATCCTTCTTTTCTTTCTTGCACATTCTAGACTAGTCCAACGTCATACTCTCAACCCTTTCTCAAACTTGTCTTCATAACAAACATCACATTTCAACTTGGGCATTAAAACACTTTGCATTCATTTCTGCTTGTGCTTGCATCTTCATAGTCCACATCTAGTAACTTAAATGCATATTGAATAAATCGTAGACACTTGATGTTACACTACCAAACCACATGCACTAAAACGAACATAAAACTTACTTGAGACAAGGCCCGACTGGGATTTCATCCCCCAGCGGATACCTTACCTATCCCGGTGACTCTACTTGGATTTCATCACCAAGGGGGAAGCCCACTCCGTTCTCTGGTGGAGGATAAACTCTAGGCAAGGTATATCTTGGCTAAGCGAGACCAGCTAACCACTGGAATCGTGAAGTGAGGGGAGCTTGCTCCTTAGCACCAGGCCACGTACCAGACCCTAACACAAATTTTTGAGCACCTAAAACAAGACCCAAAACCAGCTCTAGACTACTTCTTCTAGGATCTTCTTGACAGCCAATCTCCCCAAACATTCATCTAAGGCATAAGCCACAGCTTCTAAAGTTAATTCCTAGGATTTATCGCTTAGGCTTGTCTATCTCTCTCTGTTTTCCTCTTCTCATCTGTTTGTTTGAGTGAGTGAGGACGCTTTCTTCATTATTTTTCCAAGAATATTCAAATCTTTTGGCTCTCTGGAAAACACAGTCACCGGTATTGGTTCTGCCACCAACGTCGGCTTTCCCCAGTCACCAGCATCGGTCTTGTCACCGACGTCGGCTTTCATCTCTTACCGGCATCGGTTATCTGACCGACGTCGGCTATCTTCCTTATCGACATCAGTTTTTAAACTGACGTCGGTCTCTGTCACTGTCCTTTTTTTAAAACCAGCAACCTAAAACCTGTCCCTTCTCTGTCAAAAACTCCATTCTAAGTTTCTGGAACTGCAAAAACATAGTTTATGGAATCTGACCCTCCTTTTTGACCACGCTCCCTCGTCCCTAACTAGTCCTATCATGGAGTTCCACTCGGAGACTGAAAGAACTCCTACAGGACTGACCCCAACCCTGACACCGACTCAAATTCCCATCATCCCTAAAGGGGACCCAGATTTCAAGAGATTCTTGGACCTCAATATCGCAGCCCTCCAAAACTATCTCGCGAGAAACCCAATGCGAGACCTTTCGGGTGACGTGGCGACGACATCCACACCATTCACCACCCAACCCTTTATGACTCAGCCTTTTGCCTCAACTATTAACCCAATCATGGCCAATACGCAAAGTTTGGCCTCCCCGTCTATTTTTAGACTGACCTCCATCGGGGTTCCACTACCCCCTCAACCACCTGCAATTCAACCAAGTTCTACATCATATCAGAACTTGATTGTCTCGACCCCTCACACTCTTGCACCCACAAATGTAAGAGTGCCAACCTCTCTTTTTACCAGTGCCACCATTCAACCACCTTTGGCGGTGCCCAGTCAACTTATACCTTCGACCTTCATAACGCAACCGCCTTTAGCCTCCACTTCTACCCCTACGACTAGTCATCCATACATTGTACAACCGACTATGTCGCACACCTCCTCTAGCCTCTTCCAAGCACCTTACAACCTAGGGGGCACTCAACCCACCAATTCGTCAGCAAACATCATTAAGATGCTAATGGATAAAATGTCCAGTCTCGAAGCCTCCATTTCTGGCTCAAGCAATGTCCTGTCTTATGACCAGATTTGCAACGAACCCATCCATCCTTTCGTCCCTATTCGACCATATCCTAACCATTGGGAGCTTCCTAAATTCACTTGCTTTCAGAGTAAGGAAGACCCACAACAACATCTACGGGCATTTAGACATGCCTGTTATCTTATTGCCCATGACGATGCGTTACTTTTACGCACGTTCCCTATGTCGCTTTCTGGCCCAGCGCTTGACTGGTATAGTTCTCTTGCCAGACACTCTATCTTTTCATTCATCCAACTCGCCCAACTATTTCTTGACCATTTCTCAATCAACATCACCAAACAAGTCTCAATCACAGACCTTTACTGCATCAGGCAATTTGACGATGAATCTGTAGTCGATTTTGTCGCTCGTTGGAGGGGCCTGATTAACTAGCTCTCCTTCTCTTTGCCTCAACCTGAGCTCATCGAGCTCTTCTCTCGAGCTTGTGCCAAACACATCTCTTCTACTTTGCGGATTCAGACATTCCGCACTTTTGATGAAGCTTTCATCATGGCCCAAAAGCTAGAACTCTGCGCCCTTGAAGAAGATAAGGTCAAATTGCGTAATACCAACGCAAAATCTACTGGCCATTCTTCTTCCAGACCCTCTTCTTCTACCAATTCCAAATCCAAAGGAGTGGCCAACACTGTGGTCATTAGATCACCATCCTCAACAACAATGAATTACTCTCAACCTTCGACATCTTCCAGCATCACCAAACAATTCCAACAATGGTACATTCAGCGTTCTTACACTCCACTTGGAGAACCATACGCTTCCGTTTTGGAAAAACTTCTCAAGCAAGGTGTCCTCAATCTCCCTACAATCCAACCACCTCAATTTGACCCCTCTAAATCCCTCCCTACATGGTATAGAGAGGCTGACTTCTGCCACTTTCACCGCATCCAAGGCCATGACATTGACAACTGCCAAACTTTCAAAAACATCGTCCAAGACATGATCGACAAGGGGGATCTTGTTTTAGATAACCCGAACGCCCCACCGAATCAACATATCGACATCTTCAAACACCCTTTTCCAAATCATCCACCTACTCAGAGCAACGTCCAAACCATAACCAAAGATTCTCATGACCATGACATTCACACGATTAACACTATCTTACCTCTTGTCTCTGACCAATCTCTTTCACAGGTAGAAGAGTCTTCTTCTCCTATTCGTCTATCACAAGATGAAGAACCCTCTTCTCCTATTAGTCCTCCATCTATTTCTCCTATATTGGAGGATGCCTTGACCACACCTACACCATTAAGCCCACCTCCATCCGAAGACCCTACCTTGCCTACTCCTCAACTACAAGTAGAAGGCACGATCATCCCTGCCTCCTGCCATCTGGAGGAGCCACACTCTCCTATTTCTTCTCCACCAAGAGAAGGACCAATCTCATTACCCATTTCAATCGAGGAAGACCCAGTCACGGTTTCCTCTTTCCCTTTGCCTGAGATTGTTACATCTCACTCACCTTCGTCCACATCCAAACCCAAACCCACATCTAACCTTGCCTCACACAATAGTGACCCTCGACCCAAACTAACAAAAGTCACTAGACCACATCGGAGAACTCCTCCTCCACCTTCGTCATTACCTTCAATCTTGGGCCCGCATCCATCCACTTTAATAGGAGTACTGCCTACTCCCATCCTTCACAGAGGCACGTCGCCTCCATTACTCCCTCAACCCATCAAACATATATCTCCCTCAAACCATCGACCAATGCCTCTTATGCCTCTTAAACCAAAGTCATCAACCCCTACTGCAATAAGACATCTAGACCCATTAGCAGGTTCTTATACCTTGCTTTTACAGCAACTATTGCAGTTATCTCGTATCGACCTCCTGCCTCTCAGACCAAAACCACCCTGGTTCGATGACACTTGCATTTGTGCGTATCACCACACACCTGGACACGACACGGAGCATTGTTGTGCCCTCAAGGTTGCCATTCACCAATGTCTGGTGAATGACACCTCTCTTCTCGACCACATTATCAATAAACCCTCAACACCGCCTCTCTCATTGACTCTCAGATCAAGACCCTCTTGGTTCGACAAATCTAAATTTTGCAACTATCATCACACTCCGGGACATGACACTGAGCATTGTTGTGCTCTCAAAGCTGTCATTCGTCAACAATGGAGAAATGATTTCCTTCTCACGAAGGACCCTCTTGACCACCTCTTCGACAAAACATCAACCCTGACTCATGCCTCTCCAACCTCATCACCTAAATCAAGATCCCCACGCCAGACTATGGTCCCTTTGCCACCTTTGACCCCCTTATTCGACATTAATACCATCCATCTGACCACTAAACCTCAACCGACCTTAATCAATCTTTCAAACATTCTCCCTACCCACTGGGGGAATTCATCCTTCATCCAAACCTCGACCAACTTTTCAACCCAGTCTCTACCACATATCAATCACTCACTTAATCTTAAATCTCGACCAAGTATCCATCGACCCAACCCCCAACCAATTATTCGACCAGTCTCAACCAAATATCAATCAACCAGACCTCTCAACCAAACATTCAACCTTTTTCAACCAACCAACGACAATGTCAACCAACTTCACATCCATTAATCAACACCTAACTAATCTCGAAAGAGGCAAATTGGGGTAAGTTTGCTTCTAATTGACTCAGACCTTAACGCACTAGCATGGCCCAGGGACTTATCAGACCTTGAGCCCCCCTTTTTGTCTTGCATCTTCGACCATTTCTACTGTTAGTCGAGTGTTCGATCACTTGATGTTTTACTTGAGCTCGTCCCTTGAGTAACCCCTTGTCATTGTCATTCCTTTTTCTATCAACCTTGCTTCATAACACTTGTCAACCCTTTTATGATGCATGGATGCTTTGACCTAATAAAAGGGGAGTCCTTGAACTTCTACAGTCTTGTCTGTGACTCTAATCAAAAAAAAAAAAATCAAAAAATCAAAAAATATATCAAGATGTCAAAACATATCCAAGGTCACAAAATCAAATCAAAAAGACAGACTGCTCCCTCGAAGGATAGCTGTACTATCATTATCGTAGCTAATAGACTGATCCCTCGAAGGACAGCTATTCAAACATTATAAAGCAAAAATATAGACCACTCCCTCGAAGGATGGCTATCAAACATCAACCTTTCTTAGAAGCTTCCCGCATTGATCAGCTTCGCAACATGACCACTCAATTAAAAGACATCTCTATGTAGGCTTCCCGCATCGATCAACCTGCACCAAAAAAAAAAAAAATGAGTCATGGACTTGGCTTGTAGTTGTCTCAGGGTCTCCTATAAAAAGGGGCAAGGTTATTTCTACTCTTAAACTGGGTTACCCTATCCACCTCCTATCACCTGCTCAGGGGACTTCGAGCTCACTTTAATGTCAAAGTGATTTGATTACCGTTCTAACACCACACTGGTCAACGACGTAATGCATGAACGGGGCTTTGGTTCTAATAACCCCTATCTATGCTTCCTTTTTGGTCCTTGTCAATGAAAGAGCAATTTGCCTTTCATCTTTTCTCTACACTTTGGTCACATTTAACCACATCAATTGTCGACTCATCTTTAACCAAGCCATTTTCATCATTTTCAGCTGACATCATCCTAGTCCATTTCACATAGTTTCTATGGACACTTATACACATGGAAATTACCGATCAGACCCAATTTATGTTAAGCATAAACCAATACTTGCTGAAGCATAAATAGACTTCCATTCATTTTTAGCATACATCCATCACGACTATGGAAACTTGCTAGAGATGAAATCCTCTCGACCAATATGACATCCGTAGCATCATCTTACCCTCATCATTTTGACACTTGACCACATCCAATCATTGATCAATCAGACCTTTTGTCCGAACTACATTGGTCTGAGGCCCTATGACCAGGGCTATGTAGGCAGCACTCAGATAACACATCCTCTAAGGTTAGCTCGACCACCCCCGTTTGTTCATCTCTTTGATGGACAAACCTTCTCTTCTGCGACCTTGACCTTGACCACGACCAATCTATCAACGACTTTGACCAAGACCAATCAATCTCTTTGACCCTTCCTCCCTTTTAGGGAGAACTACATTGGCCTGAGGCCCCTAACGACAGGGGCTATGTAGGCAGCACTCAGTTGACATGGGGTCTTCTGGAGTTAGCTCGGCCACTTTCTTCGTCACTTTCCTCCATCTCCTGCTCTCGTCACCTGTCAATCACATCACAGTCAATAACATATTCACATAATCATTAATCTATTCTCATTTTCATTATAACATCATAAGTCATTAGTCATAAATTTCATCCATCATAACTCATTAAACATTTGCATAATCCACAAGTTAAACATTCCATATAACATCTATCATCATCTAATCATCATAAATCATTATATCATCATTAAACATAACATTTACATCATTCTCGTCTTTAGCATCATCATAATCATCATACATATCATATCAAAACATGCATCATGAAACACATCAAACATCTATAACATTTCCATAACACATCAATAGCCAAAATCTATATATATATATATATATATATCAAAAGTCAGTTTTATACAAAGCAAACACAATATGTATCTGTCTTTCGCTCTCAAAAATCAAATACATCTCTCGTCTTCGGCACGTAGGCTAGTATATACATCAAAACATGGTACAACTCTGGGACTACCCTCAAGGCTGTGGTTGTGGTGGAGGTGGCGGTGGTCGAGAAGAGGCTGTATCCCCTCCTCCCTCTGATCTCTACCGTCTACGTGACCCTGAAGTCGTCGCTCGTGACATCGATCTCTGTCTGCTCTGCTTTGCCCTCATCTCTGAGTATCACTGTATATGAGGGATCCCCCTGATGGCCCTCTCATAGTACACAATCTCGTCCAATGCATCATTGTATCTAACCATAGATACAGTCTGCGGTGGACCCATCTACCCTGCCCATCTGCTCTATCCTGACCCCTGTGGCTCTGGCTGACCTAGCTATACTGATGCTGATGGTCCTACCCCCTGTGAAAATGATGGTTACTGTAGTGGGCCCTGCCCTCCAAAACTCTATCCTACACCTGCCTGTGCCTGAGCTACAGCTAGCTGTCCCTGTAACATAGTGACCTGCGCTGTCAACGCTGCCACCTACCCTGTCATCACCGCAAGCTGCCCAGTCACCCCTGCTAGCTGACCCTACAAAATTGAGACCTGGGCCTGAGCCATGTCCCTCTCCTCGTGGGTTGTATCCCGCTCCTTGGTGATGGCCTATAGATCTGGCTGTTGTCTGACCTGTACCCCTCTGTACTGACCTGCCCACCATGCAGTGTAAGCCTCTGTACACCCTGGGTCGACTATCCCAGGTCCTGCTGGCAACTCCTCAAAATCAGGCTCCTCTGTCTCCTCTGGGAGTGGGAGCGGCACCTCTATGTCATCTTGCCTATATTGTGAGAAGGCGGGAGGCACATCCTGTAGCAGCCCATACTGGCACCGCACTCTCTCTGCAGGGATCCTCTCGAGCTCACTGGCTCACCTGCCCCTGACCCATCTCCGGCTCTGAGCTCCAACTAGCTACTCTGCCTAGTCCCTAAAAGTTGGATACCCCATGTATGGTCTCCAGATGATGTCTACTAGGATCAAGCCCTCTAGCACTCCCCTGTAGTGATCAACGTCCCTAACCACTCCATCCACCCGTGTCTGCGCCATAACCTCGTGCCATCCCCTAAATCTGACCCTGAAGCCGGCCTGGATCACCATTGGGAGGCCGAGAGGTCGTGTGACTACTATGTGCTCGTAGGCCCAACAGTGTAGGAGGTGGCCTACACATAAGCTGTACCACCGCCATCTGCTGATGCCCCATAGCTCTCTATAGACCTAAGCCAAAAAGACTGGCACCCAGGCGAACACTGTCCTCTGCTCTATCATCTCCAGTAAAACTCCAGTCATGGCCACTGGGAACCTACCCCCCTCTGCATCTGGCAATGCATACACTGTGATGCCGATCGTCATCAAAATCGCCAACCGATGGGCGTCCTCATTTGCCACGTATAATGGCTCATAGGCGAAACTCACTGAGTGGTAGCTAGTATCCGTGATGTGCTCTTCGAACAGCATAACCATATGAATATCATGTGCCTCTCTCGAGCATGCATACAAGTCTGCCCCGTGCACCGATAACCACAAAATCTGATAGACGTCCTCCACCGTAACTGTCATCTCGCCCGTGGGCAGGTGGAAGGTGTTGGTGGCATGGTCCCACCGCTCGATCAATGCCACCATGAGGCTCACATCCCTCGCTACTCTGCAATAGCGTCTCAGCCTGCCTAGTCCAACAGCGCTCATCTGCGCCCACTCCTTGACGGACACGCCTCCATGCATCCGCGTCAACAAAGTCGGGAGGTGATCCCGCAGCATCAGAGTCTGCCTCGCCTGCATCCATCCATAGACACATTACCATTATTCTTGCTTTTCCTATTTTACCAACCTATTTGACTATCTAAGCCTCCCCCAACACACAGGAAGCCCTTGACCTAACTTCAACCCCTCGACTTAAGCATTTTTCATTACTCTTTCTGACCAGGCAGCCACCGACATCGGTTAGCATGCCAACAACAGCACAATACTAATCGACGTCAGTCACTTAATGACCGACGTCAGTAGGTTCGTGACCAATGCCGGTCACTGGTCGGCTGATGCCGGCGGTATTGCTGACGTCGGTGACTGGTTCGGCCCTAAGGCCGAATGGGGCGAGCCCTAATTTTTAGGGCTTCCCCATTTCATCTCCTAAACTACCCAAAACACCCTCTAAATTGCTCCTAAACCCTCCTAGCTAACCTACCCACCTTCCTAGCTATCCTCCCCCCTCAATTCTTGCCTAAAATAACAAAAATTTCAAAAATGAATTCAAAACCAAAATGAATCAGATAGGGTTCAGAGACCCTCCTACCTCATCCCATCGACGCCGGCGTGGTGGCACGATAGGTGCTACTGGTGGTGGACCTCCCACCGGTCCTCTACTCCCCTCTGCCATCTCTTTTGTCCTCATGGCTCTGCAGAATTCACTTGGTCCTGACACGTCTCTGCAGCGTCCAATCAACTCCTTTTCTCCACCAATGCTCTTCTGCCACCTCGCACCACTCCTTGGTCAGCTCTAGGTCGCTTTCACTCAACAAACTTCCAGAGCTCCTTTTTTTTTCTTCCAATCAAATAGCAAATGACTTTTGGTGGGCCGCTAATCTGGTTTTGTCAGATTTGGCATGCCGCCGACGTCGACATCGGCGTATCCTGGGATGCCGACGTCGGCCGATCTTCGCCGACGTCAGTCTATTTTGGACACCGATGTCGGTTATGTAGCTGACGTCGGTGGCCTTCAAACCTTTTATCCCTCTTCCAAATGACCAAAATCATGTCCCTAATCAAGTCAAGTCCTTCAGACCATGTCATTTTGGCCCCCTGGGGCATCTTTAGATTACTTTTTGCATCCATCCATCGACCACCTACCCATTGGAGATCATGCCCATCTCCTAAACTGCGACCACTTCCAAGACAGCATTTGCCTTGGTTGTTTTTTTGCCTTTATGCTACCTCACGACTGGTTAGCAGAATTGTTCGCAGACCCTATTTTTGACCCTTCACAAGTATAGGATCGCAAGCCAGTTGATCCCTACTACCTATGACTTTTTTGTGTCTCTGGGAGCACTTCCTGAGCCTGGGATACCTAGAACACGATGACCATTTGGAGCTTCAGCTTAGATTGAGTGACCCGATCAGTAGACGACTAAATGCTGGGGCCTGGTTACTTTGATTTTAGCACTCCTTGACCCTTTTGACTATGACCATTTGACCTACCTGTCCCGTGACGTGGTATACGCGCAATCACGACTTTTGTAGCGTTTTCACTCACTTTTCATCTTTCTCATCCACCTTTTGTCAAATCAGCACCCGACATCAGGTTCCTTCCCTCGACTCCCGCTTTGAGGGGGAATACCTCATCCATACTTCGGGGCAATCTACATCATCTATTACCTGGGGCAACCACTTCCTGTTTTTGTCTTGCAGTTCGTCTAGAACAACCAACAAGACAAAAGGGGCAAATGTAGACACCTAAAAAGTGTCTAACCCTTTGTCTTCCTCTCTCCCCTTGGTCCCTTGCCACTTCGACTATCCCTAACCTACCTAAGTCTTATTAATTGAAAATAATTATCTATTTTTAATTACATAAGTCCATTTTCCTTCTCCTTGCCACCTTGCCACCCTAGGATACCTTCCTTGGATCCCCTTTATTCCCCACATGGCCATTTAATGCCTAAGACTCCCATTCCAATCTCTTCACTCGCCCATTTAATCCCCGTCGACCGTTTCATCCTCGCATTCATTTGACCCGGCGGTTGGGAAATGGATGAAAGGCTATTTTTAGCCTTTCTCCAGCCTTTTATCCACCGATGTCGGTCAACTGTCGACCGACGTCGGTGATATTGCCAGCGTCGGCACCTTTCATAACAGCTTCTTCACTATTATCTCCTCCTCTTCGCTCTCTACGTCTCTCTCTGGCATCCCGACTCTTCAATCTTTGCATCAGACCCTTGTATCTATCCTTTTCACTTAACTTATCTACCAATCAATCTGACTCTCTCCCTCAGGTACACAGCAAGCTTCTACAAGTGAACAACAGGGATTCTTCATCAGCAACAAGGTTCACATCCGACATCATCAACAACAAGATCAACACCTTCTTCAGCAGGGCACAGGTAAGTACTCTGTTTGTTTTCTTTATGCTTTCTAATCATCTACTTTTAAACTAGATTCAGTACCTCTTTTTCCCAACCCAGAGTGCTAACCAAACCAGGCAGACCCGGATTCCTATCTCTCTGATCGGCCTCCTTTATCTCTCTATCCCTTTTTGACATTTTGTCCATTATCCCAAGACCTCTGCACAGACCTTCAACTAAAACCGGACTTCTCCTAGACCATTTTGTACGTCCACAGACCAGACTCTGTTCAGACTCGACCAGAACCTACCTAAAACCCCGTCCAAGCCTATTGCCCTGACCGACGCCGGTCATTACCCCCACCGACATCGGCAGACTAACCGACATCGACACCTTTGACCACCGACGTCGGCGACTGTAACCATTTTGACAGCTTCTTCCAGGTAAGCCTTTGCTTCCTTTTCTCTTACAGTTTGCTATCATTTCAGTCTATTTTAGCATTCTGTCATTTATCAGTCATTTATCTTTTATCAAAATAGTGGGTTGACCTCCCTCAAGGAAGTTCTCATACTTCTAGGAACAAGCTTTCGCTTGGCAACCCACCGCCTATCCATCTAACGCCTTTTTGTCCATGTTTTCTTCTTTGCAGGTGTCATTCCTCCACAGCCAAAGAGGAGTGCTCACAAACGTCTGTATTACGGTGCACGATCTTCATCTAGGTACTTCACATGCCTTGTCCATTATCTCTTTAGTTTCTTCTCTCTCTTGAATCTGAAAAAGCAAATTAGCGATAGAAACAGAAATCCACAAAAAAAACCTATAAATGAGGCTTGAGGGAATTTTCCAAGGATGGTGACATCCTAAAAGCCATTAATTTCAAGGAGACAGATTAGCAGGTGCACGGATGTCAATTTTAAGACAGTGAAATAGCCATTTGTTTTTAAATTACCTGAGTGCCAACCATGAAAAGAGGCCAAGGAATGTTGTGACCCACCAAAAGACCATCCCTAAGGGTTGAAGGAGTAGAAAGAGACAAAACTAGAGGATGAGACAAGGCAAGAAATGGACAAAGTAGTCCAAGTGGCAAAGAGGAGGCGAGTTATTACCAGATGGTCACCAAATGGTGCAAACAGTAAGTGGCGTGGCCTATCTTCTCCCTTTTGCATTTATAAGTAGACAAGCCATGAAAATTCCAAAAAGGGAGTAGTATGTTCATAGAAAAGAGGTGAGGCCATGTTTTCTCATTAATGTTGGGATGCCAAAGTGAAAGTAAGAATTGATAATCAAATGGCTTCCTCTTCCCAAGGCTTAGAATGCACATGGGCCAGCTTGCAAAAAAGGCACCAAGTTCTCTTCCCCTTTCTCTATATATTGTAAAAATTTTCATTTGAGAAGAGGACTCTCTTAGCCTTAAGGAAAAAATCTACCCAAAAATCTCTCAGGCTTATAAGACAGAGCTCTGCCAATTTTTACCTTGAATTAGGACTTAGCATTTTTACCTCTATCTAGACTTGTACTTTAAAGTATATGTCTATGTTCTTCTTTTGTGTTAAGTCATTGTCTTTCATGCTTCTCATAGATCGATTACAGCATGTCTAGTGCATTGTGAAGTATCTTTTCTACAAGTCTACCAGAAGTGTTCCTAGGGGAATGTAGGTGCCTATGAATAGGCTACCATAAGTGTGTCTGAGGATGCCTCTGGTAGTGTCTTCCTCCCTGTATTTCCATGGACCCCTAGCTGACTATTGTAGAAGATCTTCCCACTTCCGATGAAGTGTATGGGCACTTATTTTTGGTGAAAAGTGTATGCTTGAGCTAGGTGGGTCAACTTTTTTTGTGTATCACCTTTTCATTTTTAGGCCTAGGTTCTATTTTTAGCCTCTCTCTCTCTCTCTCTCTTTTCATCCCCCCCTTTTTTACATTTATTTGTTAGCAGTAGGAGAAACTAGGGCCTAAAATATACATCAGAGGGAGCTAGCCCTTATCTAGATACTCTCCCCTCTAGCTTCACCGGTCCCACAGGTGAGAGGGGAGTTTCCATTGTTGCGTGTGGAAGGGTAGGAGCTAGGTATCCTGCCCTAAGTGCAATCTACTGCATCAAAAATTTTATGGCACGCCTGATGGGACCAACTAGGATAGGTTTTATCCAAAGAGTTGAAGAATTTTTGGTGTGTTATTCAACCAACCAGCCTTTAGAGGCTTTTTCATCAACACCAATGGTGACTCTGAGTTGAATCAGTTGGTTAAGCAGTCCAGGTGCCATTAGAAATATTATTTATATATTATATATATATATAATTCCTTTACACAGAATCATGGACCTTTGTTTCCTTCATATCACTTTGATCAAACTCAAGATATTCATGGAATCACCTCAAGCAACTCTCCCAGTTGCCCTTCAACAATAAGGGAGGTGGCGCTAGAGTTTGAGAAGAAGGTAATGGAAATAGACAAACTGGATGAGCAATATGGTTATTAGTAGGACTTGATGTATAAAGAGGCATGTTTGTTCAAGCAAGATCAAGCCTTACAATCCATGGAGGAGGAGGTAGCAAAGTGAAGGAATCCATTCATGCAAGGTAGTCAGCCTTGCACACCCCCTCCTATCCTAAAGAAAGCCCCCTCTTGTACACCAAATCCTTTCTATTAGATGGAACTTGCTCACTCTAGCTCATCTGATGCATCAATCAACCTTGCTCTTGACCCTGTGTGCCTAGCCTTCAAGCATCAAAGGGAACTAGAAAAACCTCCCATGGAGATGAACCTTATAAACTCCTTAGATCATGAATCTTCTTTTGGGGGGAACTTTATGAACTAGCACATCTCTTTTGAAACTGCTCCTACTCAACATGATGATGCTGGTGACCTCTAAGAAAGACTCTTTTAGGATAATCTAGCCAAGAAAATTAAAGATTTAGAGGCTAGGGTGAGACTACATAGAGAAGGAGAGATGGAACTTCTAGACCTTGTGGAGGAGCCCCAGGACCTTGGAGAAAACAAAGTTGATGCCTATTCGTAGGAGCAAAATTCCAACTCCAAAATCTTGAACTGGAAGAAAATAGTAAAATCATGGGGCAGGAAGGAGGAGAAGAAAGGTTTTGCTCAAAACCTTGAAGAGGATGAGGCTGCCCCTACTCATGATAATGTTGGTGACCTCCAAGAAAGGTGTTTCCAAGAGGATATAGCCAAAAGAATTGTAGAGTTGGAATCCAGAGAGAGATTCCTCAGCCAAGATGTGATGGATGGTTCAGACCCAATGGCACATTCCATGTCTGAACACACCCCATATACACATCCCCAAGAGATCTATTAGGCCACACCTAATATTGATGAAGTGCTAGCTAGATGGAAGGAGGAGAATCATTCAATTCTAGCTCAAGGACTGCCTCCTCTTCCACATGTTTTTCCACTTCATCCCTTCTCAAGGAGGAACTTGTTTTGTCGGAGGCGAGTGAGGAAGAAAAGATCCAATTTATAGTTCTTTAGGAGGATATCATGAGCGATAATGAAGAATAAATCATCATCAATTCTCCTTGTGAATACCTCATCAGTAATGGAGAAGACACAGTGCATGCATACACGCAGGTTTTCCAGTAATATGAGGAGGAACATAAGCATGGTGAGCTCTCTCCCCCTTTGTTTGATGAACTTCCTTGTTTTTTTGATGAGGAGGAATATTATGCCGAGGAGCCTAAGTTGGAAGAGGATTAGGAGAATATCTTTGAACATCTAGAGATCCTGATCTTTGAGGAGGAAAAGGAGAGGTCTATCTTCCTTGAGGAAAGCCTTGAAGAAGAAATTTTTGAACAAAGAGGTGATGTTCTCTGGGGTGAGCAATCAGTTTGTGATTCCATTTCAGACATCACCACAGTCACCCTTCTTCAAAAAGGCCAAGAGGAAGCAGAGGATGAGTCTGATAGAGTCTTCAATGAAGCAGAAGGAAATGGGTCAGACCATGATGCACTGCAAGGGAGCTATACATATCAAAGGGCGTATGGTGATGAGCCAGCAGCCATTGATTTCTTGGTGAAATGCACTAGCATGAAGGACCATCATTCAACAAGCTTCCACAAACAAAAGGAAGACATGTATGTTGGAAGCATGTTTGAATCTGATCCACTCAGATACAGGCCAATCCAGGTGATAGGCAAGAGGAGCAAGTCACCAAATCTCCTTTTCATTCAGCCACTTGTCTGGCACCATAAGTTTCCTTGCTAGGGAGGGGACTTAAGAAGTTTTCCCTTTGATCTAGGAGGGAAGCAAATACACCTAGTTAGTTGTACATAGTAGTTTTTTTTTAGTTTTCTTTCCTATTTTCCCTAAGTGTAATTTGCACAAGTAGTGTTTTTAGTCTTGTGTTGCTTTCCATTATGTCTAGGGTAAAAAGGTTCATGTTTGATTCTTGGATCTATTGGGGCCATTTCTAACTTTGTTCAAGATGCATTTGACTCTGTTCCCAATGGACTAAAAGGCAACTAGTCTCTAAGCATTGCTGGCATGCTTCCCTTGGGAGTCACCAATTTGTTGACCATTTTTTGCCCAACAGGCCAAAAAATTGGCCCCTCTTCTTTTCTATGCTGTTCTAAGCCAGTACTTTTGATTTTTCATGAGTCCTACAATTTCTATGGACTCTGTAAGTTTTCTATGGACTCTGTAGGTGTGTCTTTCAGTAGAAGAACCAGTCAAAAGGTACAAGGTTTCATAAAGCTTCTTCAATCTCTTGTCTGAATAAATTCATAAGGAAGGAAAGATAAGGCGGTTCAATGACATGATCTTTCAAAAGAGTTAATAGCTTTGAACCATTGAACCGGTTTAATGCCTTGGTTCATCGCTTTGGTTCATCACTTGGTTCAAAGCCTAAGTTCAAATGGCATGGTTAAGTGGATTTTGGTTTAATCAAAGTGTTCAATAGTCAATTTAATGAGCTTGGTTCAACACTCAATTCAAAGCCTCAGTTCAACAAATGCTTGAACCATTGAACCGGTTTAATGGATTGGTTCAACGACTGGTTCAAAGGAGTAGTTCAACGGGAAAAGTTCAAAGGCTTGTTTTAAAGTGGCACAGTTCAAACGAATGGCACACAGTGTTAAATTGTTGAACCATTTTGGGTTCAAGAGGTTGGTTCAAGTGATTGGTTCAAAGGAATGGTTCAATCACTTGGTTCAAGTGGTAGGTTCAAAGGCTTGGTTTAACAAAGGAGTGGCGCGCAGTGTTGAACCGTTGAACCATTTTTGGTTCAATCGGTCAGTTCAATGGCTTAGTTCAATTGGACAATTCAAGGGAGCATACAAAAAAGTGAAGGACAAGTGCCCTTGTAGAGGGAAGTTCTAGGTTCAAGAGCCCTTACAGAGGGTAGGGAACACTTCAAAGAGAAAGCCGCAAAGGATGATTTCTTTCAAAAAAAATTCTAAGGCAGTCGACAGAGGCAAAGAAGAAACCCTTCAGAATTTTTGTTTGAAGGATTTCCTTTGGACAAAAAGTTCAAAGGAATTTAGAAAAGGCCGTGAGAAAGAAACCTAAAAGAAAAGGACTTTAAGGTAAAAGGACAAAAAGACTGAGACAATTCTCATAGACTTGTTGTCTGTGGGAAAATTGTCCGCGGAAAAAGTCTGTGGGAAGAAATCCATAGAAAAAGCCCACAGATGAGGCTCGAAGGAATTTTCCAAGGATAGTGACGTCTCAGAAGCCATCAATTTCAAGGAGATAGATTAGCCATTATTTTTTAAGTGATGACGGGTGCACGGATGTCAACTTTAAGGCAATGAAATAGCCATTTGATTTTAAATTGCCTGAGTGCCAACCATGAAAAGAGGCCAAGGAACATTGTCACCCACCAGAAGACCATCCTTGAGGGCTGAAGGAGTAGAAAGATAAAAAACTAGAGGATGAGACAAGGCAAGAAATGGACAAAGCAGTCCAAGTGGCAAAGAGGAGGCGAGTTATTTCTAGATGGTCACCAAATGGCGTAAATAGTAAGTGATGCGGCCTATTTTCTCCCTTTTGAATTTATAAGCAGATAAACCATGCAAATGCCAAAAAGGGAGTAGTCTATTCACAAAAAGAGGCACAGCTATGTTTTCTCATTAATTTTGGGATGCCAAAGTGAAGTAAGAGCCGACAATCAAACGACTTCCTCTTCCCAAGGCTCAGAGCGCACATGGGCTAGCTTGAAAAAAAGGTGCCAAGTTCTCTTACCCTTTCTCTATATATTATAAAAATTCTCATTTGAGAGGAGAACTCTCTTAGCCTTAAGGCAAAACTCTGCCCAAAAATATCTCGAGCTTGTAAGGTAGAACTCTGCCAGTTTTTACCTTGAATCAGGACTTAGCATTTTTACCTCTATCTGGACTTGCACTTTAAAGTATATGTCTATGTTATTCTTTTTTGTTAAGTCATTGTCTTTCATTCTTCTCATAGATTGACTATAGCATGTCTAGTGCATTTTGAAGTTTCTTTTTTGTAGGTTCGACAGAAGTGTTCCTAGGGGAATGTAAGTGCCTGTGAATAGGCTACCATAAGTGTGTCTGAGGATGCTCTGGTAGTGTCTTCCTCCCTGTATTTCCATGGACCCCTAGTTGACTATTGTAGAAGAGCTTCCCACTTCAGATGAAGTGTATGGTTGCTTCTTTTTGGTGAAAAGTGTATGCTTGGGCTGGGTGAGTCAACTTTTCTAGTGTATCACCTTTTCATTTTTAGGCTTAGGTTTTGTTTTTATCATCTCTCTCTCTTTTCATCCCCCCTTTTTTACATTTGTTTATTAGTAGTAGGATAAAATAGGGCCTAAAATATACATCAAATGGAGCTATCCCTTATCTAGGGACTCTCCCCTCCAGCTTCGCTAGTCCCACAGGCGAGAGGGGAGTTTCCATTATTGCGTGTGGAAGGGCGGGAGCTAGGCGTCCTACCTCGAGTGTAATCCACTACATCAACACATAGGTTATATTATAGATGATATGGTAAATTTTACCCTTAAAGTTAATCAAACACACTAGCTACACTCCATATGACCTATTAGAATGATAACTTCTTTCACTAAACATGAAAGGATAAAGAGAAGAAAGGATAGAATATTATTACTACATCTCACCATACATCACTTCACCCACATAGACAAGATGTATATGAACTCAAATAAATAGCTAATTTATTATTAAAATTCAAATTATAGCATCAAACTAGTAGGGCTTCTTCATACCAAGTGTGGAACTCGAAAACAAGAGAAAAAACCTCTAGTACTTATAGAATGTGAGAGAGGAGAGAGTGAAGTGGAGCTCAACGATTAAAATGCCACTTGTTAAGGAATGATAATTAGTTATGTTACATAGGATTATATTATGAAATATACCATGAAAGGTTTCTTTGGATAAATTTCCCTCCAAGGCATGAAAAATCCTCCAACTTGGCATAAGATCCTTCAGCTACCTTCTTAGAAATTACCTTCATCATTTGGCCTCTCTTGAGCAGTCTACAGTAGACTAGGGAGATATACCACATGTTAAATATGATGGCAGGTTAATTAAAATCTCTAACATGCATTATATGTGTTCCTAACCATTTACCTTATTTTATAAAAGTGTTTTCACTACCTATAACCACCATCATCCTTCTTTCACTCATTCCTCATACTTGTCATTCAAGTAACCTTTAGTTTTCCAAAAAAATCCATAAAATTGGTGTTATGACACTTTTAAAGATACCTATTATCCTTAAATCCATTAGGAATATATTTAAATGCCTCCCAATTGGAGTTATCATCTTCTCATTTGGTGATCACTCTTCATTCCCAATGTCTCTCATAGACTACCTAAAGTGAAGGATCTTGTTGAGGTGTATGTGTGTTTATTTGAATAAATAAATTAACATTATGGGTTATATTAGGTCCACATGATATCCCAAAGTGATCGTCATCTTTAAAGTATCCCTTGCACCTATAAAACATCAAAACATGTCAAGAAAACTTATTTTACACCCTGTCTGTATAAATACAGTACAAGCCAATAGGATGGCGAGGATATTTAGGGATTTATATGCAATTAAAAATTACTTTCATAACTAAAATATCCCTCTTTAGTGTATTTTTTACTATTTATTTCCCATCAAATCATTAGCAAGGGTTTTGGAGGGTTTTGAGTAGTTTTGACTCTTAAGGATTGTTCATACAATCTTGATGTTCAACTATTATAAAAATTACACTAGAATAATTTTTGGGACCCTATTAAACATATCTAAACTATTTGGATATTCATTCTAAGCATTTGTATAGATATTAGCTTCCAAAGATGGCCTCTTGAGTCCTTCCCTACATTTTGTGTACCCTGAGTTATTCTTAATCCATAAAATGACTTTTCCATGACTTTATCTAAAAGATAAAGTATCCAAATCACCTTATAACTCCCCATGAATATATTATAATTAATTTAAATGTTCAATTGGCCCTATAACTGGTATTAAGACCCCATTAAGGATTAGGCCTAGTCTAGGCCATGTAGGCTTGATTATATTTTTACATGTTTAGGCCATCTTATTTGGTTTCTTAGTGATGTGAGGCTTAAATAATGTTTTTCCATTATTAAAAAAACTCCATAAACCTTTCCTCAGTGTTATATTATCTCTCAACACATCATATTACCCTTTAGTCACCCAACCTTCAGTCATGTATGCCTAGAGTGCCCTATTTGAGACAAAACATAGGGCATCTCCCATATTATCTCAATCAATGTGAAGTTATGATAATATCAAGTAGGTTATTTGGGTATTATGTACTAAATTTAAAGGTTTTACTACCTCTAAAATTCCACTAATACCCCAACTTTATAAGATAGACTTTTAGGTTATTAGGATTATGTACCAAGTTTGAGTCATGACTATAGATTATACTCTTGAAATTCAATTTTATCTTGTTTGCTTATCCTAAGAATTTAATGTTATGGAAATCATTATTTTTTAGGTACTCAAAACATGTTCTTCATCCCAACATCTTCTAAATTCCTCATGTACCTTACTTGGTCAGGTGTAGTTGGCAAGTTATGTGACTATGTTATTTGGTTAGAAAATTGAATGTATGTAGGTTTATATTATAGTATTAGACCTTGTGTCATTAACATAATACTTTATTTAATTCCTTTAGGCTCATCTCATAGTTTAACATGGTACATACCATGACTCACGTTAGATCAACACACAAATTATTGTGTTTAACTTGCATTGTCACCCTACAGTCAACTATAGATGATCATTCTAGGACCAAAAGGGCCCCTTGTAGGTGATGATATACATAAAGTATTTAATATCAACTCTTTTTATTTACATTGGAGTTAAAATATAATCTTTTACTCACACAAGGTCACTTGGATTGGAGGTATGACACTAGCATGTCATATGCATGAAAAGACTATTTGATCCTAAACAATACTATATGTTATTGAGTGTATACAATGGGATGTTGCTTGCATTATAAATCCTCCTTACATCACCCTCCTTACATAAAATAATCACTCTCTTTTACAATTTAATTCCACTATTATTAAGAAACAAGATGGAAGTACTCAGATTTATCTAGACCCATATGTCACCCTACCATGAAATGATCAAAGTAAGGCAACTTCTCTATTTTGGAAAGTTTAAGGTAACATGTCTTTGAAATGATTTCTCCACATATGAGCATGATTATTAAATTTTTATATAATATGATGAATTTAGTACTATCAAAATGGTTTTTTCAATGATTCTATGCCTTAGTGGAGATTTAAACAAGATTAAATAGCTAATATTCAATTGCCCACTCCCCTATTGGGACAACCTATAGGTATATATGCAAAAGGTTTGTATGTGAATATATGATTATGTACATGGTATATTGGTTATAGACCCAATATTATATCTACACCATTTATTCTATTATTCTCTCCATGTTTATAAACTTGAAGAGGATCTCAAACCATTTTAAACACTTATATTGTAACCCCATAGACCTTTGTGGAATTACAGTCAAACCACTATAGGTGCTTATACAAGCTACAAGGTAGTGGGAAAATAATTGATTTCAAAACCAATATTGTAGCTATTTTTACCTTAAAACATGCTGATATAAAACCTCTCATTACATCACCATGGTTGTCCAGATCTCCCTTTACCTACCTATAGATGACTACTTGCAAGAAGGTCTGACTGTGTACCATATATGACTGTGAATTAATTGATTTTAGCCTTTTAGATTGATATTTTAAAGGAGAGGTGGTTTCCATGACATCTTAAAAGTTCAAACATCATATCCTTCTTTGTTTGGAACCACTTACAAGAAAGAGAAACCTCTACAATTGATGAACATGCCTGAAACATAGAAATGGATCTCTTACCTAAAAAGGTAAGATTTTTTTCTCATCAACTCACCTCCACACATGAAATAAAAAATGGAAAACATGATATAAGGATTCCCACATCTTATATAAACACTTTCATTAATTTTTTTTCTACTGACCAATGTAAATAGAAGTAAACCTATAGGGTGTGGGAATAAGCAAGTAGAAAGGAGAAATAAACTTATAAATAATGGTTCATATACCATAAACCATAAATACTTGAAATCCTACCATGAAATGTAAGTATACTAATATAAATATCTACCACCAAGAAGATTTAACCTAAATAAACTTTTGATGTCTGTACTGGACCAAAACCAGTTGGTCATTTCTACATACCTATTGGAGAAATAGAAAAAAAAATGGTTTTAGGAAATTTTCAAGTATTTAAATTTTAAAAAACATTATATAATCCTTCCACATGTGCCACACTCCTTTATAAGCCATATAATTGCCAAAACTTCCTCTTTTTGAACTATTTTCTCGATTTCAACATAGTACCTACAATTTCTCAATTACGACTAACATGTTTGATAAAATATTAATATGGGGGATATTGAAATATGATTAAAAACACTTTTATTACATGGAAAACTGCACAATCTTCATAAATGACTCAAACAGTGACCTTAAGTGACATGAAATGACTTAGGACTAAAAGTTAACTATGACCAAGGTAAATAACATATTAAATGACATTGATAGGACCATGAAATACCTTATAAGATCTTATAAGATCCCTATACCATGTTTTTTACTATAGAGGGTTGACTTATTTTGATTTTTGGTCAAAATAGTCAACACTTACTACAAAAGATGTTGATTGGGGCTAAATCGATTAGTAAATAGGGAACTTATGGTTCACATTTTAGGGTATAGTGTTTAAGGTTTATGGTTTAGGTATTAGGGTTTAATTTATATATGGTTTAGGGTGTACATAGGGTTCAGTGTTTTTTTGGGCTCAATTAACCCCCACATCATCATGGATTGAGCCAATTAGTTAATTAGGACAATACAATTTGGAATAAATTAAGTAATGTCTACCTAATTATTACTTTAAATGATGTTAATTAGTGTTAAACTTATTATTTCAATGTTTAAAATATAGGGTATATAGTTTAGGGTGTAGGTCTTGGGGTTTAAAATGTATAAGGTTTAGGGTACTTAGGGTCTAATCATAAAGAAAATTAAGGACAATTTGAATAATTTGGACCTATTTGTGACTATAAAATATGTTGTTGGGTTGTCACTATACGCAACATCATTGTGTAGATTGATTGAGTTAGTCAAATGGGGGAATTAGTTATGTTATTTAGCCCAAACTAAGCCCTGTGAACTTAATTCTTAGTCAAAATGATGTTAAAAATGATTATTTTAGGGTTTCAAGAGTTTATATTTATGGTTTAGAGTTTAGGTATTAGGAATTATAGGGATTAGGGCTTAGGGTATAGGTTTTAAGGTATATAAGGTACAATCATGGAGGTAATTGGGGAAAATTGAGATCTTTGAACCTAGATCTATGAGTAAAGAATGTGATTTTGGTCTCAATTATCCCCCACATCATCATAGATTAAGCCAATGAGTCAATTTTAGTGATGAGTGATGTGATTTTGACCAAGTTGATCCTTGTGAACCTAATTATTACTATAAAGGATGTTAATTAGGGATAAATTAATTGGTTTAGGTTTTAGGTTCTATAATTTAAAGGGTTTGGGGTTTAAGGCTTATGGCTTGGGATTTAAGTTAAATGGTATTGGATTTAAGGTTTTAGGTATAGGATATAGGGTCCAATAACTACAGTAATTGAAGAAAATTTGATCTAATTGAACCTATTTGTGATCATTTCCTTCATCATTACATTTCTTATAAAAGTAAGATTAATTAAGCCAGACATGTCAAATACATTAAAAAATACATTTTATGACCTATCATGATAAAATCATTTATATCATAAAATGTCTAATGAGTTGCACCTTAAAAATAATTAATTATAAGTATTTAATTCAACATATTAAAATTCTAATAAAATTTTGAAGTTTAATGTGATACCATGATACCTTAATTCACTATCCAAGGTTAGGGACCTTTCCTATATCAAATGAAAGAACACCACTATTAAGGAGCTCAAGAACATATATAAAATTTGAGCTCAAGAAAAAATTTGTTTTTTTGGGTGTTATGAAGATATAATGTGCTTGCATTATTAACGTGATCACACTATTTGAATTTGAATTTAAACACCAAGCCTTTTGGCTTTGGAATGACTTGGATGCCTGAGCCAAAGGCTTGGACCTATCAATATATAGCTAAGTCTAGGAGTTTTGATAGAAAATAATAAAATTCAACTTTAATTTCCAAATACACTATGAATTTCAATGGTAAAATTAAAAAACCTTGATGAGAACACTATCCTCTTTCTAGAAATATGATTTTTATAATTTTTGGACTAATTTCAAGTTTTAAACTATGTTGATTTCTAACTATACCATTTTTATGCCACTACATGATGCAAATATGTATGCCTATACATGTTTATGTGATTTGTTTTTCATTTATACAAGTGAAAAATAAATTATATGGTCACAAACTAGGCCTAATTATACACATTCAAAAAAAAAATCATTTTTTTTGAGGTAGTTAGGAGGATCTACATGGCTGATTACCCATTTTTTGTCAGTTTTCAAGATCTATTTACTTGAAAAAATCATAAAAAGAAGTATCCATTTATAAAATATACAAAAATATAGGTCACAAATTAGAAGATTGTATCTAAATGTTCACCAAAGGGTTTCAAATAATATTAAACTTTATTCAAAAAATGGTGGGCCATATGGCCATCTATTTACTTTGTTTTCTTAAACAAAATAGGAGTTACTCTTTATATTTTATATGTTTGAACTAGTTATACTTAACCATTTTTATAAAAAAAAAAAAGAAGTGTTTTGTAAACTAAACTTGAAATGCTACATTTCATGTTCTTACACCATCTTCAAATTTGTAGTGTAGATATCTCAAATTATCTATACAAGTTCATATTTAAGAAATTTTAGGAAAATCATGTCCACATGTAGGCCCCTTATTGTCGCCCAGCTTTGTGTATTTACCCTATGTTAAAATAAATAAATAAATAAAAACCTTAAACATGGTATTTTTATAAAATTAGAAAATGTATCTTGTAAGACTTATTGAAGTTAAATTTGTTTAATGTGTGTAATATTCATGATTTCTACCTCATTGTGAGGGTGAGATGTTAAGGAGAGGAAATTATCAGAAGATGTTTTGTAGGAAGGATGAGGATAAAAATTATAATATTCCACCAAAGTGTACATGAAGGTAATAATGGGTATAGATAGATGCCCTAGTGTGTAAAATAGGAGAAAGATGGGAAATATAAGATGCCCCAATATGTGAATGAATAAAAGGATGGGCATATCAATATGCCCCAACATGTGAGATGTAGAAAGAATTGATTTAACCTCAAGATCAACATGGTCATTACCTTTATTTCCGTATTCTATGTAAATATATCTTATATTAAGTATTTTGGCACCAAAAGTAATATTTGGATCTTTAGGAGGTGTTTTAGGATTTTTTAAATAGATCATCCATGTCAATTTCATTTGTTTTTTCTATAATATTTTGAATTAAATTAGTCATTTTATATGTGTGCCATTTTTTCTATTTTCATTTTGGTTCTTTTTGGAACTAAACCAGCCATCTTTATTTTTATTCTAATTTCATTATAATTTTAAGAATGAACTAGATCTGCCTTTTCAGTAACATGGCCATTTTCATTATTTTTTAACTATGTTTGCATTCTAAACTAAATCATTCATCTTTAAATGTGTACCAATTTTTTTTTTAATTTTTAATTTTATTATATTTTTTTAGAATGGTGATTATAAACTAGATTGGCATATCGAATTTATTTAGTTTTTATAGAGTGATACAATGTTTTTTATATAAATGTAAGAATAAATCATTATATCTAACTTAATGGAAATTTGAGAAACATTTTGAACTAATTGGCATTTTCGATTTTGTTAGATTTTCTTGATATTTCAAATTTTTATTTTTTATAGGGTAATTAATTTGTGCTTGGACCTATAGTATAGGATTTAAAATTTATATAAGTGTTCTAAGTGTTCTTGGTCTGAATTTGAATGCTAGGATAAGAATAGACAAAACCTATAATGTGTTTTGCACTAGACATATGAACTAATCACTCTTCATGAGTAAAATATCTGGCCAAAGTTAGTTTAAGAGGCTAGGTTTGAATATGAGCTAACATTATTTATTTATTAGTAAAATATTTTTGATGGGTCCCTCACCCCTTTCATTTTTTAAATAAAATGTTTCATCTATCAAAATATTTTAGAGCAAAGCATCCTCAACTCAAAGTATATCTCTACAAATGAAAAATATACACAAAAATATGCAATAAAGATTGGTAAAACCTCTCATAGTAAAAATAATCATGGAAACTCATCATTCTCTATATCCAATTCATCACTTTTCCATATCCTTTATTAATATCCCAAAACCCTTATTAGAATTCATCTACAACCTTATATGTAAGCTACAAAAGGCAAATATACATAGCAGCTAGCATACAAATGCTGAAAATAATTCACATTCATTAGCATGCCCATTCTTAGATCTAAATATATTTCAAGAATTATAAATCTTAGAAACCATCCAAGATGATAAAATACCCATAAAAATAAAAAATACAAAATGTGATAAATTCAACAACCAAGGGCTTAAGATATCTATAACCTTCCATAAGAAAAGGATGGATCCAAAAAAGAGAGGTAGTGTTAAGCATGAAATATATTGAGAGGGGGGGTGAATCAGTATATTATATACCTTATAAATCTTTCCTTTAACCAAATTCCACTTAATCAAACATTCAAGATATGCAATAAAACTCAAACAATAAACATCACACAAGATAGAGAGAGACACCAGATATAACGTGGAAACCCAATGTGGGAAAAACCATGAAGAATCAATCTCAAATATATTCATGAGAACAAACCCACAAGAGCACTATACCCCTTTGCCAAGTACAAACCTTAGCTACAATTCATGAGCACCAACCCACAAGAGCTACAAACCCCTTTGTCGAGCACCAACCCAGCATCTATTCATGAGCACCAACCCACAAGAGCACCAACCCCTTTGCCAAGCACCAACCCAGCAACAATTCATGAGCACCAACCCATAGGAGCACCAACCCCTTTGCCAAGCACCAACTCATCAATAATTCGTGAGCACCAACCCACAAGAGCACCAACCCCTTTGTGTATACCACACACCTATCTCTTAATGTTGCTATCTCAACAAATGATAGATCAATACAACATCTCCTTCCTCTCTCTCACCTTTGCTCTTCTAAGCTAGATATAAAAAATACAAATCATATTCATCTCTCACAATTGCTCTTCTAAGCTAGATATTACAATATCAAATTAACCTCTCTCTCCCATATTACAAATGGCTACTCAAGCCTTTATTTATAGCTTTCCAAATGACCTTTGGCCTTCCCCCTTTGTGACCCTTCAATCCTCATGGAAAATGGCACCAATCTCGGATGACCCTTCTTATTCAAGCCTTTGAAAATTCATGTGGTGACCCTTCATGACCAAAAACGTCCTTCCCACTTTTGTCCTTATCTTTGGTGACTTTTTGTATTCCTTGAAGTGTCCCTTCATGAGAAATTCGCCCTTACTCTTTTGTCTTCACTTGGTGACTCTTGGTATTCCCCAAAATGACTCTTCATGGGAAAATGCATCCCACCCTTCTTTTGTATTTACCCCATGGCTCTTCGACTTCTCCATGGGCCCTTCTTTTATCTCATATGCAACCAAAAATATATTCGTTAATATTAAATAAATATTAACTCACATTAGCCAAGATAAACAACATTAAATGCAATGGGGCCTTTATCACCAATAATACTAAACCTTTGACATCAATGACAATATTTCCAACAATCTCCCCCTTTGTCATTGATGGCAACCTCAATCCTAAAACTACCACATCCTGTCACCTTCACATCCTGTCATTTGAAAACATACAGTAACCCCCCCTTATTATAGCAACCTATACCTATTCCTTGTACCTATTTTTTGCACTTGTACCTATACCTTTTATTCTCCCACTTTGACATCAATGGCAAAGGGCCTACCTAGAGATAACACTTAGCTCCCCCTCACTTGATGTTAAACATCATTGGCAGGAAGTAATATAAATTAATCCCAACTCCTCTCACCGATCTTTGAATGTATCCTGTGATCGTGCCTTTGAGAAGATATCTGACAATACATACACATTTGAATATTTTCTTCTGTATGAAACTTTAAGGTGTATACTTGATCACATATTTGCCTTACAGTCAATAGATTATGCTTATAAAAAATTCTTAGTCTTGGTTCTACCATTATCCAAAAATAAAGTACCTTTTCTAGCTATCCTGGCAGTGGTTTTATCTCTGAATCTCACTGTACCACCATTGATCTTCTTTACTCTTATCTCCTGTCATATGCCTCAAACATCCGCTATCAACAAACCATGGCTGATCTTTATCTCTTACATGCAAAGCTATTTGCACCAACATAGAATCTTCAAGTTGTTTCTTCTACCATGAAGATGACTAAACCTTCTTCCTGATGAATGGAGATTTGAAACTTTGATCCTTCTTGATTGAATCTGCATGAGTATCATTTTCTTTGTCTCTAAAACTATTAGCTCTTTTTCAACATTATAATTTCTTATGACCATAATCATTTGAAACACTTCTTGTCATGCAACATAGCCAAGACCCAATAGCAACCACCATGCTTCAATTTTCTTAAAAGTGTCTCTTTGAAGCCTAAAAGAGACACCCCCACACAAAAGGGTCCTAGAAACAAATCTCAGGAGATTCCCACATCTCCTCTATTTGTTCCTTGATATTCTTGTGTTTTTATTTTAGAATCTGTTCAAGCATGTCTAACCTTTTTGACTTACTAACCTTATCATTTATGATGTTCTTCTTTTTCTCAACTTTTGTAACTATCTTATCTTGACAAAGCTCATGGTTAAATGTAACAAGAGATTCTTTACAATCCTTCTTATTTGATTCTTTATCTACTATAACAAGTAATTCATTTTCACTCTTAACCTCAACCTGATCAACCTTTACTATTTTAGGTCTCCAAACCTGAATTTGTCTTTTCTCATATTTTCTAGAGGCTCTATATCCTTTGACATACATTGAATATCTCTTTACTTTATTTTGACATAATCTAGCATTATGGCCAACCTCATGACAACAGAAGCAAAAAATATTTCTCATACATTTTTCTTGAATGTGACTAAGATCTCCCTTTGACTGATTGCTTCTCCTTATATAGTCTGTTGCCCTATAACCAACATGATGACAAACAAAACAATAGCCATGAAAAGAATTTGAAAACTTAAAAGCATTGGGCTACCTGATCGACTTCTTTGATTTGCCTTCAAAACTTGCATCCTTCTTTCCTTGGACTAATATTTCATGATCTTTCTCAACCTTAATTATAAACTTCTCATGATTATCCTTTAAAGAATCTAACTCAACCTTCAACTGATTACACTCTTCTTATTTTGATGTTAAAATTGAAGTTACAACCTCTAATTGATTCTTAAGATCCTGAATAAATATCTTATTTTCTTTTACTTCTATAGCCAACTTAGAATCCAAGATACACACCTTTTCCTTAAGAGCCTCAACCATAGATTTCCACTCTTGATTCTCCTTCTTTAGCTGCTTGGCCATCTTATGCTTTTCTTTGATCTACCTTCAAGCTATTAAACCCTTTTTGAAGGAACCTGCTCTAATACCAATTGTTAAGCATGGAATATATTGAGAGGGGGGGTGAATTAGTATATTATATATCTTAGAAATCTTTCTTTTAACCAAATTCTACTTAATCAAACATCTAAGATATGCAATAAAACTCAAACAATAAACATCACACAAGACAAAGAGACACCAGATACAACATGGAAACCCAATGTAGGAAAAACCACGGAGAATCAATCTCAAATATATTCATGACAACAAACCCACAGGAGCACCATACCCCTTTGCCAAGTACAAACCTCAGCTACAATTCATGAGCACCAACCCACAGGTTCTTCAAACCCCTTTGTCGAGCACCAAGCTAGCACCTATTCATGAGCACCAACCCCTTTGTTGAGCACCAACCCAACAACAATTCATGAGCACCAACCCACAGGAGCACCAACCCCTTTGCCAAGCACCAACTCAGCAATAATTTGTGAGCACCAACCCACAAGAGCACCAACCCTTTGTGTATACCATACACCTATCTCTTAATGTTGCTATCTCAACAAATGATAGATCAATACAACATCTCCTTCCTCTCTCTCACCTTTGCTCTTCTAAGCTAGATATAAAAAATACAAATCATATTCATCTCTCACAATTGCTCTTCTAAGTTAGATATTACAATATCAAATCAACCTCTCTCTCCCATATTACAAATGGCTACTCAAGCCTTTATTTATAGCTTTCCAAATGACCTTTGGCCTTCCCCCTTTGTGATCCTTCAATCCTCATGGAAAATGGCACCAATCTTAGATGACCCTTCATATTCAAGCCTTTGAAAAGTCATGTGGCGACCCTTCATGACCAAAAACATCCTTCCCACTTTTGTCCTTATCTTTGGTGACTTTTTGTATTCCTTGAAGTGTCCCTTCATGAGAAATTTACCCTTACTCTTTTGTCTTCACTTGGTGACTCTTGGTATTCCCCAAAATGACTCTTCATGGGAAAATGCGTCCCATCCTTATTTTGTCTTTACCCTGTGGCTCTTCAACTTCTCCATGGGCCCTTCTTTTATCTCATGTGCAACCAAAAATATTTTCATTAATAT
Organism: Torreya grandis; assembly: GCA_037957365.1. Classification (NCBI taxonomy): domain Eukaryota; kingdom Viridiplantae; phylum Streptophyta; class Pinopsida; order Cupressales; family Taxaceae; genus Torreya; species Torreya grandis. The sequence goes on from JARHVA010001055.1 coordinate 2,393,235, forward strand.
TAAATAAATATTAACTCACATTAGCCAAGATAAACAACATTAAATGCAATGGGGCCTTTATCACCAATAATACTAAACCTTTGACATCAATGACAATATTTCCAATAATCTCCCCCTTTGTCATTGATGGCAATCTCAATCCTAAAACTGCCACATCCTGTCATTTGAAAACATACAGTAACCCCCCCTTATTGTAGCAACCTATACCTATTCCTTGTACCTATTTTTTGCACCTGCACATGTACCTATTATTCTCCCACTTTGACATCAATGGCAAAGGGCCTACCTAGAGCTAACACATAGCTCCCCCTCACTTGATGCTAAACATCATTGGCAGGAAGTAATATAAATTACTCCCAAATCCTCTCACCGATCTTTGAATGTATCCTTTGATCGTGCCTTTGAGAAGATATCTGACAATACATACACATTTGAATATTTTCTTCTGTATGAAACTTTAAGGTGTATCATTGATCACATATTTGCCTTACACTCAATAGATTATGCTTATAAAACATTCTTAGTCTTGGTTCTACAATTATCCAAAAATAAAGTACCTTTTCTAGCTATCCTGGCAGTGGTTTTATCTCTGAATCTCACTGGACCACCATTGATCTTCTTTACTCTTATCTCCTGTCATATGCCTTGAACATCCGCTATCAACAAACCATGACTGATCTTTATCTCTTACATGCAAAGCTGTTTGCACCAACATAGAATATTCAAGTTGTTTCTTCTACCATGAACACGATTGAACCTTCTTCCTGATGAATGGAGCTTTGAAACTTTGATCCTTCTTGATTGAATCTGCATGAGTATCCTTTTCTTTCTCTCTAAAACTATTAGCTCTTTTTCAACATTCTAATTTCTTATGACCATAATCATTTGAAACACTTCTTGTAATGCAACATAGCCAAGACCCAATAGCAACCACCATGCTTCAATTTTCTTAAAAGTGTCTCTTTGAAGCCTAGAAGAGACACCCCCACACAAAAGGGTCCTAGAAATAAATCTCAGGAGATTCCCACATCTCCTCTATTTGTTCCTTGATATTCTTGTGTTTTTATTTTAGAATCCGTTTAAGCATGTCTAACCTTTTTGACTTACTAACCTTATCATTTATGATCTTTTTCTCAAATTTTGCAACTATCTTATCTTGACAAAGCTCATGGTTAAATGTAACAAGAGATTCTTTACAATCCTTCTTATCTAATTCTTTATCTACTATAACAAGTAATTCATTTTCACTCTTAACCTCAACCTGATCAACCTTTACTATTTTAGGTCTCCAAACCTGAATTTGTCTTTTTTCATATTTTCTAGAGGTTCTATATCCTTTGACATACATTGAATATCTCTTTACTTTATTTTGACATAATCTAGCATTATGGCCAACCTCATGACAACAGAAGCAAACAATATTTCTCATACCTTTTTATTGAATGCGACTAAGATCTCCCTTTGATTGATTACTTCTCCTCATATAGTCTCTTGCCCTATAACCAACATGATGACAAATAAAACAATAGCCATGAAAAGAATTTGAAAACATAAAATCATTGGGCTGCCTGATTGACTTCTTTGATTTGCCTTCAAAACTTGCATCCTTCTTTCCTTGGATTAATATTTCATGATCCTTCTCAACCTTAATTATAAAATTCTCATGAGTATCCTTTAAAGAATCTAACTCAACCTTCAACTGATTACACTCTTCTTCTTTTGATGTTAAAATTGAAGTTGCAACCTCTAATTGATTCTTAAGATCCTAAATAAATATCTTATTTTATTTTACTTCTATAGCCAACTTAGAATCCAAGATACACACCTTTTCCTTAAGAGCCTCAACCATAGATTTCAACTCTTGATTCTCCTTCTTTAGCTACTTGGCCATCTTATGCTTTTCTTTGATCTACCTTCAAGTTGTTAAACCCTTTCTGAAGGAACCTGCTCTGATACCAATTGTTAAGCATGGAATATATTGAGAGGAGGGTGAATTAGTATATTATATATCTTGGAAATCTTTCCTTTAACCAAATTCTACTTAATCAAACATTCAAGATATGCAATAAAACTCAAACAATAAACATCACACAAGACAAAGAGACACCAGATATAACATGGAAACCCAAAATGGGAAAAACCACAGAGAATCAATCTCAAATATATTCATGACAACAAACCCACAGGAGCACCATACCCCTTTGCCAAGTACAAACCTCAGCTACAATTCATGAGCACCAACCCATAGAAGCTTCAAACCCCTTTGTCGAGCACCAACCCAGCACCTATTCATGAGCACCAACCCCTTTGTTGAGCACCAACCCAACAACAATTCATGAGCACTAACCCACAGGAGCACCAACCCCTTTGCCAAGCACCAAATCAGTAATAATTTGTGAGCACCAACCCACAAGAGCACCAAACCCTTTGTGTATACCACACACCTATCTCTTAATGTTGCTATCTCAACAAATGATAGATCAATACAACATCTCCTTCCTCTCTCTCACCTTTGCTCTTCTAAGCTAGATATAAAAAATACAAATCATATTCATCTCTCATAATTGCTCTTCTAAGCTAGATATTACAATATCAAATCAACCTCTCTCTTCCATATTACAAATGGCTACTCAAGCCTTTATTTATAGCTTTCCAAGTGACCTTTGACCTTCCCCCTTTGTGACCCTTCAATCCTCATGGAAAATGGCACCAATCTTGGATGACCCTTCATATTCAAGCCTTTGAAAAGTCATGTGGTGACCCTTCATGACCAAAAACGTCCTTCCCACTTTTGTCCTTATCTTTGGTGACTTTTTGTATTCCTTAAAGTTTCCCTTCATGATAAATTCAGCCTTACTCTTTTGTCTTCACTTGGTGACTCTTGGTATTCCCCAAAATGACTCTTCATGGGAAAATGCGTCCCATCCTTCTTTTGTCTTTACCCTGTGGTTCTTTGAATTCTCCATGGGCCCTTCTTTTGTCTCGTCTGCAACCAAAAATATATTCATTAATATTAAATAAATATTAACTCACATTAGCCAAGATAAACAACATTAAATGCAATGGGTCCTTTATCACCAATAATACTAAACCTTTGACATCAATGAGAATATTTCCAATAGGTAGAACCAAAAAAATATTTCATAAAAAAAGTGGAGAAGTTTCATATCTAGAGGCTAATATCAATAATAAAGGGCCTCAACAACTTCCAAAACCAAAATCAATGGACATTAATAGTAAAGAATATAAAAACTAGAGTCATTTCCATCAGCAAATCAAATGCATATTTTGCATGATGGGTTTGCTACCTATGTCCCAAAATATATAATAGAAAAATTATTGAAAGGCCCTATAATCTATCATAGAAGCTACTAAAATTCAAATAAAATGGATTATAATCACCTCTAGCATTGGCCAACAATTTTTACCCTTAATTAACTTCTCAAAATCAATGTTAACAAGAAATAAAATAAAATTGTTATGATAAATCTTAGTCTCCACATAGAATCTAATCCATCTTCTAATTTTGGTTGGATCCATGTTTCATATAATTTATAATGATTAAAGAGTCCCATTCAACCTATATATTCTTAAAACCTCTACCTTGAGCCAACTTGAGCCTCTCTAATAGAGCCATAACTTTTATCTCATTGTTTAGATTTAGTGGGGGAAATTAAACTTCTAATGAAATCTTTCCTAGGGAGTTTTGTAGCAAACAACTAGCCCAAAAAATATAAGGATTACCTTTATAGGATTTACCAAAGTTTATTTTTTCTAAACCATTCCTTGGTTGGATCCATCTAGCATTTTAATGGTCCTTTTTTATTTATATTATTATTAGGGGTCACTAAAAGTAAGACAATCTTGGGCCAATTTTATAATATTTATATTATTTTTGTTATTATTAAAAAAATATAAACATTACCCAAAATCATTATTTGAATATTATCCCAACACCTCTCCCAATCTATATCCTTATTATCAAATTTTTGTTACTCCTATATTTCTAGATATGCTAAATAATATTCACATGAGAAACCTATCAAAGAGATGTGAGGTGTTTCAAACCCAAAGACCAAACCAAAAAAGTTTCTTTGATATAACTTTGGCATACCCAAGGAATTTTAAGCCAAGAAAATAATTATGACCCAATAATTATTGCATAGGAATAATGTAATATAAGATGATCCACTAACTCTTATTTACATAAAACACATATGGAAGGCTTAACAAATCCTATCCATTGAAGTTTGTCCTATGTAAGGATTATCTCCAAAGAAGCTATCCAGCCAAAGGATTTTACTTAAGGTTTAGAAATTTTATTCCATAATAGGTATGTAAACCAACATTGTTTCTTAACCTCCTCCATATACACCACATTGTAAACATATCTAACATTGTATATGTCTAATTTATCAACTGCACATCTCAAGAAATCCAAATTATTTTTCACATAGATTATTATTGAGGTCAAAATTTGAGACAAAAACAATTTTTGGTCATCTAGTTATTTGATTTCCTCCAATTATTTCTAAACCTAAATACTTCCAAAATGGTATCAGACATTGCACAATAAACACAATCCCATAGTTCCCATTTTGCCTCCATTTTTTTAAATTATCCAAATCCCCTCTTAGCCAAATCATTGATTCATCTTGCTAATAATCTTACCAAAACTATTCCAATTGACCATTCCCCACATCCCACGCCAATTTTTTATAAATTATCCTTCTATAAGCCAATATAAAATTCAAAATATGAGAACCAAAAAGTGGATGCTTTAGGGTAAATCATCTTGGGTGATTTATGATATAAATATTTACCATGAACCATAAGATTCCAAGGATCTGGGGCTTCTTCTTACAACCACCAAACTAACTTTACCCAAAAATCCAAGTTCTAAGCCTCAAGATTAGCTATGCCTTTACCTCTCAACACATTTGATCTACTTACATTCTCCAATTTTACAAGATAAATATTCCACTTATCTTTATGATTCAAAATGAAATGTCTCATTATCTTATTCATGCATTGTGTCGCTCCAATACAAACCTACAAAAAAATGGGGATTGACTCAAGTACTACCTTGATTAGAATTATCCTTCTAGTAAGGCTAAGATATTTATCTTTCCACCCCTCTTATCTAGATCATCCATATACTAATTTATAATCATCAATTATCATAAGGTTAATAATCATTAAAATCATCCTTATCATTGCTTGAGCAAAATTGTAGTTTTCTAAAAATTAGAAAATCTTCATAGGAATTTTTGTCCATGTCATAAAAAATGAGAATACCATTTGTGGGTTATTTAATCATGCTAGGATCACAAAATATGGGAAAACAATTTAATCTATTTTCATTAATGTTACAAGTGTCAAAAATATGATGGTCATATTCTTACCCATGCTATAAGGATCATCATGGATGGGAAAATCATTGTTGTAATTTTTAACCATGTGAGGTGTAAGGAATGGGAAAATAATTTAAAGGATTTTGATCCATAGTAAAAGTGTTTAAAATGTGAGGATCCTCTATCATTCTATGATCATCATAAATGGTAATATCATCATCTATGGGATCTTCTCCATGGGAAACTTAATGATTGATTTTGGCTAATAAAAATTGCACCATGAGGGTTTTCCTTTAATGGTGTACATAGAAGTGATAAGAAAAACATGTAAAATGATAGAACCGATAGTGGGATAATATTCATGTTAGGTTCAATAAAATTTATGATCAAAAATTTAGTCAACAATATAAATACCATGTAATATAGTAAATAGAGAATACCACACCAAGACCACCATAGACACAAAGGGTCACACAGCAAAGTAGGCAAATTATTTAAGCAAGTTTTATTTTTAATAAACTAAATGTAAGTGACTAACAAATAATATAAACCTAGATGTAAGATGGTAATAATCTAAATTGATAAGGGTTGTATTTTCAAATAAAGGTATTGTAAACTAGCCTAAGATTAGATAAATGAAATATAATTATGGTTGTATATGTAGGCCTAGATAACCTACACTAGTATAAGCATTAGGATAATCTAAGTGAGGATAGAAGAAATAAAAATCATACTAATCTATTAATATGTAGAATATATTTATCTACTAAAGTAAATAAAATAAAGAGATTAGGGATAGGGATACTTGCTTTAAGTATACTTGTCAACATATCAATCTCCTCCTTAGATCTAGTTTCACTTCATAATATATGTTGTAGGTGAAAACCTCAAATTGAAAGGATGAATAACTAAGTTTCATTAACTTATGACTCTAAATACTAATGGGTACCTCCTTCATTCAACTTCCTCCTATTGAGCTTCAAATACCTTGAGCAATACTATACCTATGAATAATAAGCTCATATCTCCCAATTCCTCTTATGTACTTAGATAAAAAAAATCACGTGTGAAATAAAAGTATATGAGTGTTATCCTTATATAAAAATTAAATTTATGAATTCTAAAAATATAATATAAAGTCCTAAAAGTGGCCTATCTTAAATGTCGATGGAATTAATCTCAATCAATTTAGTATAATGAATCTGGAATGACATAGTATCGATTTATCCATGTCAATCTATTAAAAAAAAGTAAAAAAATCAATTGATTAGGATAAATTTTATTAGAATAAGATAAATAATTAGATTTACTATTGTAATTTAGTAGGAAAATGACACATGCATGTGGCATACTAGATCGACCATGTTGATTAAGTAAGAAATACATGGAATGATTTATAGAGCTAAATCAAG